>CAMOHE010053345.1:4864-40493 GCA_946598075.1 Artocarpus hirsutus | reverse complement strand
TTAATTTTGTGATAAAATTAATTTAAGATAAACTTGTTGAATTATTGGGATTGGATAATTCTTGTCTGTTTACCAGTTGATTTAATTTTGGATAAATTAAATCAAGATAAACTTGTAGAATTATCAGGAATCTATTTATTTTCCTAGAGATTATCTAGATATAGTTGTTTTAATTAGATAACTTCTCTATTTGGTTATTTGAATTAAAACTTAGGCTTTATCCTATAGAATCTCGGGTGAAAAATAAAAGATTCGTTGAGATTTTTTTTCAAAAATTCAGCATGTCGATCCTCAAGTTTGGCCTGCCGGTTAGGCAGATCGGCTTGCCTATGCGCGAATAAAAAATCACACGCTTTTATGCAAATTTCATCCGATATTTGATCTGAATTTGATTCTAATTTGAATTTTTGGGTCCTTATCTGATAAGGAATGACCCTAGACCCAACCTCTATAAATAATGAGTGAGTCTCATAAGTTATTTAGATTAATTGAGAGATTAAGAGGGAAACTCTATTGATGAGATTCTGAAACTCCCTAAGAGCTTTTGTTCACAAATCACGAACACTAGCTTTGGGTTTTCTCAATTGGTTGAAAGGAGAGTCACCTTGAGGAAGACCTATACATGTGAGCCCACACTCACTCTAATTGTGGATAGAGAATAGCAAAGAAGACCAGTTGGTTGAGGCTCTTCTAAAATGTTACTTCTCTTCACGCATTACGGGAGTTCTTCGGCATTCAAAGGTTAGGAAGATCTTTTTAATTTATGCATATAGCATGTCAAACTTGTGTTTTGGAAAATACTCTGATATAAAAATTTTTAAAATTCTACTGCGTACTATTTTACCAATAGCCCAGCCCTGAAAAACTCCGCAAATAATAACTATGCCTGGGCCCCATCCCCAACGTTGTCTTCCCTACCACCGGTGCCTTGGTCATCCTGTTATCTTTATCGTCCACTTTGGTAACCTCTTCCTACTCTGGTTGCTGGGCTGTGCTTTGCTCTAGCTCGACAATATGTGACCAGTCGAAGCCCTCAGCCGCAGGATGCTTCTGAATTAGGTAGTCTCAGAGGTTTGTCATGTTGAAGTAGTAGTAATTGGCATACTCCAGGGACGCCTTGAACCCGAGTGACTACGACCCTCTCAGAAACATTGGTGCTTGGCCTAGGATGCCTTCAGCTAGTCCTTGAGCAGAGCAACCTTGTCCCAGGATTTTCTAGCCTCATCCCTTGCCTACTAAGCCGCTCTCCTTGCCTCCTCCGCCGCCGCCGTTGCCTTGGCCTAGTCGGCCTCCTCCTTTGCTTTCCTAGACTCCTCTTCGGCTTGGAAAAGAGCCTCCTTGATTTGTTCTAGCTCGATGCTCTTGGCACTGAGCTCCTTCTCGACCTCCCTTTCATCAAGAAAGGTTTTCTTGTGCCTTTCCTTCTTCAGGTTGAATTCCTTTAGCCTGGCCATATAGGCCATGTCTAAGAAGGTGCATGTCTAAGGAAAACAGAACTTTAGCATTTGGAGAAATGAGTCAAGTGAAGCTCGGGGTGAGATAATTACTAACCTTGGCGGTAGAGCAGAAGGCAACGCTGGATAGGCCCTCAAAATCCTCTCCTTGGAGGTTTAGCAAAAAATCCTCCTAGGGGACCATATCCTTGAGGTGATCAAGGATATGGTAACGGTAATTTGGACGCCTCCTCAGAGGGTCCCCTAGGGAAGGCGCCACAGTTGTAGTGACGACGGAAGGTTAGGTCTCACAGTTGTAGGACTACTTTCTGACATGGAAATATTAACATTCTGTGGGTCTGATAGGTCACTCATTTTTCTCGCTCTCCTTGGGAAATTACCTGATTGGGTTGTGGAAGCTTGGGAATGAAGAGTTCTCGGGTTGATAACTACATCTTAGCAGTTAAAACTCAAGAGTGGTGAAGCGTAGCCTTGATTGTATGTGAAAATGATAGGGAGGAAGGTCCTATTTATAACTACTTTAGGCGGGAAATCTGGGTGTAGAAAACGAAGAGGCACAATAATTATGCCTGTCAAGGTAGTACTCGTTCGTAGTGCGACACGTGTCCCACCTTGTTTCATCGCATGACCTTTCATTTCGTACTACCTCGAAACGCTACTTAATCTTCCATCTAGAGCCGACCTCACCCACTCGGCATAAGTCCACCTGGCCGAGTATCGTCCAAGTGAACTGGGGGCTACTGTTGAGGGTGAGCTTGGCGCCACCGTCGAAAAGCCTACTTTAGGTGGTCGACGAAACAGCTCGACAAAGCTATGAGGAGCTTACAATTGATCCCGATCAACCTGGGTCTCTTGTCTGAGGTGCTTTTCATGGTCTCCTAGGCCGCACCTCAACAGGTTGCCTCCTCGGATTGATTATTAGCTCAGGTAAGATTCTTCTTACTTGAAAGTGGGCTGCTAGTTGCCATCACTGGTCAACAGATGACAAACAACTCACCATCGGATGGGAAGCAATCCACCGGTGGAGGGACATGACACTTGTCTTTTGCCACCTGACATGCCTTGATGTGACACTCGGGTCATGGGCAAAACCCACCTAACACCTGATCTAAGTGGTAGCCTATAAATATGATGCATTTATTGCATTCTGAGAGATATGCTCTTTTCCACATAACAAGTTCTCGTTCTCTATCGAGCAACTCTTGCCTTGAGCATCTGAGAGCCCTTGTCTATTAGTTGACCTGTCCTTTCTTTGCCTCCAAAGCATCCCCCTGCTTGTTGTAGGTCCACCAGATTAGGCAGAGACAAACAAGGAAGAGCTAGGTACCGTGCACAACCACACGTGGTGTTGATTCAACGCTGGACTCAGGTAAGCAGCAACAATTAGGAAGAGAGATACTTATTCATGTCAATGAGCTGTAACTTTTTCAAATTAACTACTTAATTCCCCTTACCATTTGCATTTGGTCACGTTGGCAAGCACTGACACTTGAAATTATTTCAAATAGTAGTTCCAACTAATCCTTAACATTGTCTTTTTGTAGATTACGAGCTGAATCATCCAACCCCCATTGGCGAAAGGTTTCTAGTGAGGTTGGATGCACTGTTGGCATTGAAAGGATGGACCTGGGCTAAAATCTCTTACCTCGATCGACTTGGAAAGTCATCCATTTGGAAACAGTTCAAAGAAATTCCAACAAGTATTCCTATTCGATTTCTAAAACGAGTTGATTGGGTCTTTATATGTCACGGTGCACTTCAGCGGCTATATGGTCCCTTAAAATTCATTACTCCTCTCTCTGATGAAGGCACTTTTCCTATAGAAGCTGCTCTATCGGTGATGAAGGTCAGACTACCTTCAGTCGATGATGTGAGAAAGAGGAAGGCTACAGACAGAGTAACGAAGAAGAAAAAGAAAATTGATGCTAGCAAGCCCTTCATTCAAGAATCGGCTCATCTAGTCGATACATCTGACCTTCCTCTGCCACCTCCATTCGACATCCAGCCCCCAATGTTGAAGAAAAGGAAAGAGGTGGAGCCTTCCTCTCTCGTCAAGGACGTCAAAACAAGAACTGTAAATAAGACCCTTGACTTCCTTAAAAGTGCCAGCGTCCTCCAAGATAAAGAGGCGGCACTAAGGGCATGGAGGAGTTTTAACTTTAAGGTTGACAAAGACAGCTTCGGGGGGAAGTCATTTACTTGGCTGGGCAACGAATCAACTTTGGCCCTCGGACAGGTAAAGCATCGAATCCTAGCCTTATATTTTACCAAGTTTGCTTTATCAATCCATACTGATATGTTTCGTTGTATAGGCCCTTCAACTTTACAATATTTTTGTGATTAAGGTCACTTATAAATACGAGCAAGTGGTTCTAAAAAATAAGGAGCTTGAAGAAGAGCTTGGGAAGGCCAAATTTGAGAGGGCTAACGAGAAGAGGAAACTCGATGATGCCATCGTTGCTTTGGCAAGGTCCAACGAGAAGGTTCTCAACATGGGCAGCAGCCTTCGTCTGGCAGAGGAGAAGGTTGCCAATCTAAAGATAACTATAGAGGCCAATGACAGGGGCATCAAAGACATAAAGGAACAATTGCTTGAGTTTCATGGCACTTTCTCCTTCAAAGCATGACTTGTGGCTTTAATGGAATTCAAGTCAGGCAAACTAGGCGCCGAGGTTATTGATGAAGAGATTAAAGAACTAATAAAGCTGCTATCCCTTATCGACTCTAACGTTCAGGTTGTCGATGTGAATGACTCGGTTTCCAAAGATGTTAGGTTTGAGACCTTTGTGCTCAAATCAGGAATCAGCGCGCTGGTGGTAAGTGACAAAGTTGTTGAGCCCCCTCTTGTCAAGCCCATTGGGGGTGAAACTATTTGAACAGTGGAAGGAGGAGACTCTTAAAGAGACTTGGTTTGCTTTGCTTTGCTTTGTAATATTTCAACAATTCATATTTGTATTTGAATTCATCGAATAGAATTTTACTTTTCGCAAATTTGAACTTCAAATTTGTTGTCGAGCGATAACCATATAAATCAAACTTTGAAGCATTATTTCTAAAGGCCAAGTCAAATTTTGGCAAATATATTCGATTAACAATGTATCATAAAAATGATAGTTACTTGACGTGTAATAGAAAGCCATGAAGATGGCAAGCTGTAAGTGGCAGTATATGATCAAACCCAAAATATGATCAACCATACCACAAAATAGGCGATATAAGCCTGAGCCATAATGATGGCAATGAAAGGCCAAACTTGAAGAGAGTTGTTTGAGCCAAGAATTGGGCTATGCCATGATGGATATTAAATATCAAACTTGGGATGAGTTGACCGAGTCCAATGTCAGGATTGAGCCATGATGATGGCAATGGATCAAACTCGCGGTGAATGGATCGAGCCCAAAGTTAGTTTGAGCAATAATGATGGCGATGTAGGATCAAACTTGTGGCGAGTTGATCAAGTCCATTGGGCCATGAAGATGTCAATGTGAGATCGAACTCTATAAGAGTTAATCGGGTCTAGAGTAAGGACTGAGCCATGATAATGGCAATGTAAGATCAAACTCTGGAAGAGTTGATCGAGTCTACTTTTGAAACGGAGCCATGATGGTGGCATTGTAGAGCATTCGGATCTAGTTGATCGAGTCCAAAGTTGGCCATGGGTAGGGATCAAGCCAAAAATAGTTCAATTACATAAAATAGAATAGAAACTTGGTGAAATTTGAAAGTGTCAGGCATAATACTTCCTCAGGTAGTGTGTTTTCTAGCTTTTGGTTATGATCGAGTCGTCAAGTTTCTCCAGCTTGTAGATCTTGTCTCGAACAATAGATCAAATTCGATAGGGACCTTCCTAGTTGGCCACAAATTTCTCAGCATAATCTTCCTTCGCATTTTGAAAGATTTTTCTTAGTACAAGTTGGCCCTCATCAAACTTTCAGACTTTCATTTTCTGGTTGTAATGTTTGGCAGCTACTTGTTGGTAATGTCCAAGGCGATAGAAGGCATTATCCCTCTTTTTGTCTATCAAATCTAAAGCATCCTACAGCATTTCATCACTCTTCACTTTGTTTAAGAGTGAGTAATCTACTCGAAGATTTCAAGCGACTACCTTTACACGAATGACAGCCTCTATTTCGTATATGAGAGAAAGGGGGGATTTGCTAATCGCCCTTCTCAGAGTCGTTCAATGGGCCCATAGCACCATGGAGAGTTCCTCAACCCAACGCCCTTTCTTGGCCACCAATTTCTTCTTTAGTTTCTTCACGATCGTCTTGTTCATCACTTCTGCTTGCCTATTATCTTGTGGGTGCCTTGGTGTGGAGAGGCTTAGAACAATATCTCAGTTGCGGCAGAACTTCTTGAAGGATGTATAAATGAATTAGGAGCCATTATTGTTGGTGACAATCTCCCTTGGCGCTCTAAATCGACATATAATATTCCTCCAAATGAATCTCTAGACATTTTGCTCTTTAACGTCCGTAAAAGCTTCAACTTCGATCCATTTGGAGAAATAATTTGTAAAGACGGGGAGATACTTATCTTGTCCAAGAGCTGGAGAGAATGGTCCGACCACATCCATAGAGTACTTCATGAAAGGGTATGGCAAACTCACCGAAGAGAGTTCCTTAGTAGGTTGATAAATGGTAGGTGTATGTCTCTGGCAGTTATCACATTTCTTAGCAAAGTTTTCACAATCGCTCTACATGGTTGGCCAGTAGAAACCTTACCTTTTAACCTTGTTACACAGTGATCTTCCTCCTGAGTGGTTGCCACACATGCCTTCGTGTACTTCCCGGATGACCTTCTCTACTTTGTCTTTCCTTTGGCAGTGGAGATAAGGATCTGTGAATGAGTGCCTGTAAAGTTTCTCGTCCATCATGCAGTACCTTGCAACTTGAATTTTGATCTTCCTTGCCATCTGCTTGTCTTCTAGTAGCCATCCGTTGTGTATGTACATCTCGCTAGAAGTCCTCCAATCATCCCTTCAATTCATGTAGTTTGTTTCATTGGTCAACTCGATGCTTGGATGGTCCATGAGTTCTAAGGGGATAACTCCACTTTCATTGACTTCAATAGAGGAACCCAATCTAGTGAGAGCGTCAGCTCTGGAATTTTGTCTCGCGGTACATTCTTTACCTTGAAGCGATTGAACTGGGCCTTGAGCTTGTTCACCAGCTTCAAATGCAATATTATCTTCTTATCTCAGGCTTCATAATCTCTATTTATCTAGTTAACAATCAAAGTGGAATCACTCTCCATAGTAAGCTCAGTAGCCCCTAGCACAGCAGCAAGTCTCAGCCTAGCAATCATAGCTTTGTATTCAGCTTCATTGTTTGTAGCTTTAAATCCGAGTCAAAAACTTTGCTCAATATTTTCGTCGATGGGTGATGGTAACAACACTCATACACTCGATCCTTGTTCATTTGTAGCTCCGTTGACTTGCACAATCCATTTCTTCGATCCTTCATCGTCTGGTCTGTCTAGTCTGTACATCAATTTAGCAACAAAATTCACGAGCACCTACACCTTCAATGTTGTCCAATATTTGTACTTAATGTCAAACTTTGTTAGCTCGATCACCAATATAGTCAATCTTCTAGAAATGTCATGTTTATGGAGAATAGCTCGCATTGGGTACGTTGATAACACCACGATTGTATGACCTTGGAAGATGGACGGAGCTTTCGAGCTGACATGATGAGTGCTAAGGCTAGCTTCTCAACAACAGAGTACCTTGTCTCAACATCCAGCATTGTGTGGATGACTAAGAAAACTGCTTTTTAGATCGCATCTTCCCCTCTGACTAGGGCCGAACTCACCGCAGTTTCTGAAACCGCCAAGTAGAGATAGAGTGGCTCTCTGTCTTTGGGCTTTAACAAGATTGGTGGCGTGGACAAGTATCTCTTTAATTCCTATAATGTTTCCTCGTGTCGTTTGTTCCACTTAAATTTGGTATTCTTCTTAAGTAGCTAAAAAAATGGAAGGCATCTATCTAAAGACTGTGCTATAAATCGACTCAGGGCGGTGACTCATCTAGTGAGCTTTTGTATCTTACGCTTATTTCTTGGTGATGGCATTATTTAGAAGGCTTTGATTTAGTCTTAGTTAGTCTCGATTCCCTGTTTTGTGACGGGGTAGCCTAGGAACATTCCACTCGCAATTCCAAATGTGCATTTTTTAGGGTTCAGCTTCATGTTATACTTGTAGAGAATGTCGAAGCATTCTTGCAAATGCTAAACATGGAGGTTTGCCTGCAAAGACTTCACCAACATATCATAAATATAAACTTTCATGTTTTTACGAATCTACTGATCGAACACCAAGTTGATCAGCCTTTGGTAAGTAACCCCACATTCTTCAATTCGAAAGGCATAACCTTGAAGCAAAAAATCCTTTGCTCAATGATGAAAGCGGTCTTCTCTTGATCTTTTGCAAGCAGGAGGATTTGATTGTAGCCAAAGAAAGCATCGAGAAAGCTCAGGACTTTATGGCCAGTTGTTGCGTTGACGAGTCGATTGATGTGAGACAGCGGATAACTGTCTTTAGGGCATGCTTTGTTCAAATCTATAAAGTTCATGCAAATCTGCTATTTCTCATTCTTCTTCTTGATGATCACCACATTGATAAGCCAATTTGGGTATTGCACAGGGCGTATAAACCCAACTTCAAGCAGTCTTCTAACCTCATCTTTCACAATGATGTTTCCCTCGATTCTAAGCTTTCGTCGCATTTGTTTCACAGATTGATGGTTCAGATCGACATTGAGTTGATGTGAAATTATGCTTAGGTTGATTCCAAGCATATCTGCATGAGACCACGTGAAACAACCATTATTATCTTTCAAGAAATAAATTATTTTGGATTTTACCTCGGGATCAAGTTGTGACCTGATTTTCACTATACGTCTTTCATCTTTCAGATTAATTTGAACTTCATCAAGCTGCTCCAAAACCTATTTAATGCAGTCTTGATTACTCGACCTGTTTGGTTGCCGTATCTGTAATTGCTTAAAGCCTTCTTTTGCTTCATAGTTGTTATGTAGCAGCTCCACACTACTTCCTGGCTCCCTATAATTTCTCTTCCCCCTCGCTTCTTTAGGAACTAGATTTACTAGTGGTAGGTTGATAGGACTACCTTCATCGAGTGTATCTAAGGTCTCCTAAGGATAATGTTGCATCCTGAAGGACAATCCATGACATGAAAACTTGTCATCCTGTTTTCACCTGCTACATAAACTAGGAATTTAATTCTCTCGATGGCTGTGGTTGCTTCGCTGTTAAAACCTACGAATGACGTGGTAGATTTCTCAATCTCTTCTTCATCGATTTCCATCTCTTTTAGCATTGAGAGGAACAAGATGTTGGCAGGGCTTCCATTATCTACTCATATTTTGCTGATTTTGCAATTCACGATGTTGAGTTTTATAACCAAGGCATCATCGTGAATAGTGTCGAGCCTGAATGCCTTGTTGCTTCGAAATAAAATAGTGTGCTCATCGTATTCATTAGTTATTGAATTGACAGTAGCTCGACTCGCTCTTCGTTGGTGAGCCTTCATTTTGTTGGCAGAATCGCCACTAAGAATAGAGCCTCTACAAATGGCTTTAATGACTTTTCTAATTGTTGTTGGTGATGGTGTCTTGTTTTGGGCTCAATGATCCTTCTGTCCTACTCACTCTCTATCGAGCTCATAGATTTTCCTTACTCCTTCAGACAAGCTTTTTTGAGCAGTTCTACAATTTCTAACTATAAAGCCTTGTGGTCGACTGTCAAATGTCGTGTATCTTGATGGAACTCATAGTACTTTGACTGGTTGTGGGAATGACTTGGTGCCATTTTGCTTGGCCACCTGACATAGTCTTTTCCTTCTAGCTGCATGACTAGTTCCGTCGAAGATATGTTCAGAGCATACTTTAGTGGCGACAATGGCCTGCTCCTTGACCGAGGCTTTTCTTCCTTGCTTCTCCATTCCTTCTTTGGTGGCATCCTTGTTCGTCCTTTTTGATCGGTCCATGGTTTCTACTGTCTCTCGGCCCATCTAGTCTGATCTCGACTTCTGGTGATCACTCGCTTGCATCTCTCATTCTCTTCTTCTAGATCAATCCATCCCTTTGCTCTATTCAAAGCCTCTTGGATGGTTTGAGGGTAATCAGAGCAAAAGCTACTCTTAAAGGAGGACTTGTGTAAGAGTCCTTTCTTCAACGCCTCTCTAGCCATTCCATCTTCCAAACCTAAAATCTCAGAAAGTGTCCTACTGAATTTCTTAATATACGCTTGAAGAGATTCATCTGGGCTTTGTACAACCGACCACAAGTCCTTGGTCATTTTGCCAGTCTTTATATGCACAGAGTAAGCTTTGATGAACGAGTCTGCTAAGTCCTTAAAGCTATCGATCGAGCTAGTGGGAAGGTTGTTGAACCATGGAGGAGCTAGCCCTTTGAGACTCTATGCAAATAGCTTGCACATTATTTCGTCAAGAATTGAGTCTAGAATGTTCATGGTGCTGACTACATTTTTGTATTGCAATAGGTGGTCCTTAGGGTCTGACATCCCATTGAAGCGAGTGAACACAAGATTTCTATACTTTGGAGGGACTATTGAAGTAATTCTTCTAGTGAATGGAGTTTCTGGAATGTTTCTCAAGATATCATCAAGTGCTGGGGTTTTACTCATTGCCTTGGAAACTTTTTGATCGATCTTCTCTTCCACAAGCTTGGTGTTCTGATCAAGCATCTTTTTCATCATCTGCTAAATTGACTTAGGAGTTACTAGAGTTTGTGTTGGTGTTTCTTCAAATCAAAAGGTCGGTTCGACTGTTCTTTTGGTTTTGTCTACTACATCATCTCGTCGGTTTGATTCTACGTAAACGTTTGTCGTCGTTGTAGTCGTTGCCATAACGGGCATTGTTGTAACTGTCAAAGTTGCTATGGTGGTTGTTGCTGGTGCTAGAGTTGAGAGGGTGTATAGTGGCTGCATCCTTGCAATGGGGCTGTAGGAGAATTGTTGTTTGATTGACTGGTGTCTAAAACTACCATTGTGTTGCTGTTGTTACTGGGAAAGTTGAGTACCCATAGTATGGGTAATAATAGGACAGCGAGGCCATTTGGGAATTCTGATAACTAATCTAGCTTTGCAGAGTCGAGTTCTCATTGCTGAGTTGTTCTAATCTCCTATCGCGTTCCTAAGAACGCACAACTTGCTCTTGAAGCATCTTTTTCAGTGTTTCCACCTCAGCCGTGAGTGCTTCCATTTGCTGATTCACTTGAGGAGTTTTAGTTTCTTCACTTGGAATTTTGGGAATTTATAGTGCGTGTTGGTTGTCGTTGTCTGCCATTTGTGGTTAAGCTAGAGATCCTAGAGTTGGCAATCTAAAGGCCCCATGGTGGGCGCCAAACTGTAGATGTTGGATCTATAATCAAAGATAAAATGTGTCAATTCGAATTAATGTCTGTCTAATGAATTTGGGCCCTCAAAGCAGCGTTATTTGGATCTTTTAGCTCCAAAGAATTGATTAGACTGCACATAGTAAGGTTAGCAAATTGAAATCAAACTGAATAGAATAGTGCTAGAAAAAATAAAAGATACCACATGTAGATTTTTATAGTGTTTCATTCTGTAAAAAGAGCTACATCCATTATTCTTCACTATTTTATGGATTTTGGATACAGATTACAAGAGTAGAAGAAATGAGTAGTAAATTTGGTAGGGTTTTTGTATATCGTATTCTCTATATACAATTAAAGATTTTGTCCCTTTATATAAAGAATAGAAGGGAGTCGTGTCTTCCAACTGACTAGCGAGGTGGAGTAGTTATGCAGAAGGTAACTGCATTAGTGGGACATATGTCGGTCCGTGACTAGTTGCAAAGATCATGCTACCCCACATTTAAGTTCATGGTTGGATGTGCTAACAACCGTCAATCCGTGCTGATAACCGTTAGTTCGTACCGATCGATCTCATTGAACGAACACTTAGAAACAAATCTGAACAACTTCTACAGCTGATGTAATCTAGATACAAATACATATAAGATCGAGCCGATCGAATCAAATGAAGCATCAATTCAATTATACTTCTCACATCAATCTTGAGTCGCTTCGCTCTACTCGACTCATTTTATTTATGAGAGTAGGCTGTCATTCTAGGCCTTGTGGAAAATTTGGGCCTGACCAAATTATACTCCAACACCCTTGATTTGCAACACATGTAAGCTGCCATTTGGAAGATTTATTAGTTTATTACTTACTCTTTCTTCCATATCAGACACTTTTTTTTAAAAAAAAATATCATAGTGCTTTGGATGGTATGGATTTTACAGGTAATTTGTGGGAGTAAAAGGAAAGACAACAATGATAAATTATTTTTCTTGGGATTAAGATGAAAGAGAAAAGTACAAAAAAGAATTATGAAAACTGACAAAAGGTTCTAAGTTTTTCCCCCTTCTGTAGAAAAGATGTTTCATTTTTTCTTTGTTTATTGGTTCTTCTATAACAAAATATTCAGGGTCCGTTTGGTGAATGAATTTGAATTAGGAATTTGATTTGCGTTAGTGTGATTTAAATTAGAATTTGAGTTAATGATTTAAATTATTATCCGAATTAGTATTTGGATGTGCATTTAAGTTCTAAAAATGAGTATGTAATAAAATTAAAATTTGTGTTTGGAGAAATAGTACAAATGATTTTTGATTTATTAACAAATCTAATAAAATCTTAATGTTAATGATTCTAAAAAATATGCAATATGGATCTTAATTTATTCCTCTCTTTACTAGGAACACAATGGAAAAAGAATCATCTTAATTGGATATCAAATGAAAAAGTTATGATTTTTTTCCTTAAATATATAAGAGAGAATTTTTAGTTTTTACTGTAGCAGAGATATCCGAGTACAAAAAGCTTAGGGAGGATAAGAACTTTGAAAACTTAGATTCTTGATACTTAAAGAATTTAAATTTAAAAAAAAACAAACACGAATCTAAAGTATTTTTGATACTTAAAGCTAAATTTGAATCCATTAAGTATAAATAATACTTGAAACAAACAGCCTAAAATCTCTTTCTTCCATGTGTTTGATGCGAAATCTACCGCATAAAGGAGGCTTCTTTTTATTTTAGGGACATTTATTAACGAAAGAATTCATTGTAATTTTTTTAATATAAATATGAGATGTAATACCCAATTGGACGCAATTATCTTCTTTTTTCGAACTTATGTTTCTTTACAAAATTTAACCACAGAATGATGAATTTTACTATAAGATTGACAATGTGATTTGAAACAGTAGCAAGTGCACATATGCTAGTATGAAAAAAATATATGTATTAATCAGATGATGTATTTTAAAACTTAGAAAAAAAGATCTTTGACCTTTTACAGGGGTAAATAATAAATTTTACCCATTAATATAAGAAATTCTTTTTTTTTAACGAAAATGATAACTGAAAATATTTCTGTTGCTAGGCGCATATTCCTATAAATTACCAAATTTTAACATCATAATTATACCAATAATATAACGTTATATCAATTTAAAATACTCTATGTGACTTGGCCTTTTAATTAATGTTGCATGAAATATTAATTTACATGGCATTGTTTTGTTGGGATATAAAAGGGAACATAAATAAAGAGATATAGAAATCAAGATCACAATTATTAACATTAACATGTAATTTGATGATGCTTTTTCATTTTATATTTGGACTTTTTTTTTTAATTTGTGGAATTATTTTTCTTTTTATAACAAAATCTTAAAATATACCATCATATTTATATTTAATGATTTTTTTCCATTTTATATTTAGATTTTTTAGTTTTGATTTGTCGAATTATTTATCTTTTTTATCAAAATCTTGTCTTTTCATAGAATCATATTTATTTTTAATATATAAATTTACACATTTTCTCAATAAACAAAAAAAATAAATAACTTTATATTCAAAATTGTTTAATCACATATGATTATCAATATAACTCGGCAATGTAAACATGCTCCAATGGGACACGTGCAAACTAGTTCTCCAAAAAAAAAAAAAAAAAAAACGACTTTAAGGATTCAGTAGTTGTTCATGTCAACCGCATTTCTTTTCCTTTCCCCAGACTCTCTCCCGCAGCCTTCCTCTCCACCGTTGCCATTTGTTCTCTCCCTGTCCCTTTCTCTTCTACTTCTTCTTCTTCTTCTCCTCTTGCCATCTCTCTCGCTGCTGTTCTTTTGTCCTTCTTCTTCCCTTGTTTTTCTCGCTATCTCCTCCTCAGATTAGATTCGGTAGAGAATACCCAGAATCGTTGTGAGGCCGTCAGAACAGCGATCTTTTCGGCGTCAGCTCAGCTTTGAGGGCATCACTCTCCACCATCTCTTTTCACTTAGGTATTTTTAAGGTATGTCTTTGTGTGGATTTCTGATTTGTGAGCCATTTACCTTTTTTTTTTAATGTTTGGTTCTGTTTGTTTTTTATGTTGTGGTTTTGATTTGGTTTTTTTTTTTTGGGTTTTTTGTTCTAACTTAGTTTTGAATTATGCCTTTGATTTAATTCAGTGAAGTGTAATAATTTATTTTTCTGTTTTAATGTTTGCTTTGTTGAATATGCATGTGAAGTCTTTTCTTTTCTAGGTCATATCTCATCATTTGGTTCATATGCCTTTTGGAGTTTTTTTTTTTTTGGTTAAATATGATGTCAGTTGTTTTTTTTTTTTTTTTTATGGCTAAGTTTTTTCTTTGCTTTCATTTTTTGATTTGTAGACTTTGGGGAAAGAAACTTGTGCGGTTTTTAGTTTTTTGATTACTTGGAAATAGCTGATTCTATTACATGTTTAACTGATCAGAGGAAAACCTTAGGTTTTACGCTTTTAGTTACTCAAAGCTCGGGTAATATTGCTCAATTTCTTTGTGCGTACTTAAAACATCAAATCTTGAAGGAATTGAGAATATCCTTGCTGCACCTGCCCCTGCAAGGCGGCCAAAAGCCAAATAACCATACTGGTTTAGACTCTGTTTTATATTGGTTATGTTATGTTATGAGTTGGGCTTGTTTGATGCTTATGATTTTGGGCGTGAATTGATTTATTTGTGATTTTTTTTTATATTTTTGGACAGAAACTGATGAACTAGCTTCTTGTTTGTTGGATGTTAAGCTCCTTTTGTTGGTTGTTTTTGTTTTCAATTATTATATATGTTTTTAGCCTTAAAAATTGATGAAACATGTTGAATAAATGGGCCATAAATACGACACACATCCCTTTAATGACCCATTTGATAGACGGGCTGACAGGCTGACACAACACTATTACGACGTGTTTAATAGATGGGTTTACACTACATGCAACACGAATTGACACCCCTATTTATTTATACATCAGTTTGATTTCTTTTATGGTTTTTTATTGTTTTGTTTTATTTTTTCAAACTAATCCTATCAACTATTGATTCCTATTTTTGAAATCAAGTTTTGTAATTATTTAAATGCTTAATTTTTTATTTTTAAATTAATCTCTGCTTAGTCTCTAACGCTGGTTTTGGGGTGTGACACAAACTTGCCTGTTTCACTGGTATAGGACTGAGAGAAAGAGGAGCATTAGCATCAAAAGGAGAGGAAAAAGGTAAAAGATGTTCTTCCACATTGTATTAGAGAGGAATATGCAGCTTCATCCACGCCACTTTGGCCGGAGCCTGCGAGAGAATATTGTCTCAAAGCTCATGAAAGATGTTGAAGGCACTTGCAGGTTCCCCCTTTGCTTTCTTTTTACACACAAAAGCTTCTTTTCAATTTGGTTGGCCCCTAGAAAACCGAGGGAATATAGGAATTACAGATTTGATTATTGGGCAATTCTGTTGCCTCTTTTCCTCAACACCCTAAGCGTAGTTGTAGAACTAGACTTTTTGGTAATAGAGCGAGTCTCATTGCAGAGGTCTTCAACTTGACTAACAATTGTTTTCCCTGGGACACGATTAGTTTGAGAGCTTTGTGTTTAAGGCTAAGAATTAGATGCTTCAATCTTTTATTATTGAGAGCAATAAAATTGAAGAAAAACAAACAATCAAGCAGACACAGGATTTGTAGCGGTTCACCTGAACATGCGTTTTCAGTTGCTGTAGAATTCTACCATGATGAAGACGATTAAAAAAGAAAATCACATACCTCTTAGATGCTGCATTCTTCCAATATAAGTAAAACTAGGTTAACCAAAATTATGTGTTAAATCCCATTTAATTAGGATTCACACACCGAACATTTAATTGGTGAGAAATCAGACAGATAAAGAACGGAAAAACAGTGAGGAGCGAAGCCAGTCTTTAATTTTGTAATACTTACTATTGTTGTTTTTAGTTGTTTTGAGTGTTTCTTTTTTTTTAAGAGTTTTGGGGGTACATGGAGCGAGAATGGGAAGGTGGTAAGGTCGGTCCATGCATATTTATTCCTTACATATACTGCTTAGTAAAAAAGTTAGTATGCTATTGATGCTTTGTTATTTGTTTAGTCTTCAAAATCAAGTTCATGCTATTTTCTTGATTTCCAAAGTTAGTTTTTTGATAGGTAAGTGTACCATATTTCATCGACTTTCTCCCATCAATTGCCTAGTTAATGGCACCATGAACTTATGTTTCTGAAATAGGAGTGGACTGCATTGCTTGTTGATATGTTATGGTATAGTGTTTATCCTTGGATTTGGAATTGTGCCCGTACACCCTAAAATACCCAAATAGAGTGGACAATGCCTTCAATTCAACAGAATTTTGCAAGGAAAACAAGTTATTTATTCTCAGTTTTATCTTTTTTTTTTTAATTTTTTTAATTTTTAATTTTTTCCGTTTGCAGTGGACGACATGGTTTTGTGGTGGCAATAACCGGCATTGAGAACATTGGAAAAGGACTCATTCGTGATGGTACAGGATTCGTGACATTTCCAGTGAAGTATCAGTGTGTTGTCTTCAGACCATTTAAAGGAGAGATATTAGAAGCTGTTGTTACCATGGTAAACAAGGTATGTATGTGGTTCTTTGTTGTTAACATGTTGCGTCATTAAATGTTACGAATCTGACTGTGGCTGAGTGGAATAATTTATGGAATCACAGATGGGATTTTTTGCTGAAGCTGGACCTGTTCAAATTTTTGTTTCAAACCATGTAAGTTTCATTCTTCATTTGCTTTTTGGTTCGCCAGACAGAGGAATGATATGCCTTCTTTTTTGCACATTTATTTATTTACAAGTTAGTACGGTTTGAATAATTTTTTATAGTAAAAATCATTTTTATTTTTTTTTTTCATAAACAATAGCTTTTCAAACACCGGTTGTCGTTTTAAGCTTGATGTAATATTTTATTTTTGTTCCAAACATCAGTTTAAAATCACTCTTTAAACCACACGGTTTAGAACACATAGTTCAAACCAATAAAATTCTAAACCACTCCATTCTAAGCCTGTGCATCAAATGAATCCGTACTGTTTTCTGTGTGTAATTTTTTGTTTAAAGCTTGATATAGAGATGTGCTTACTCTCTGGTCATGTTCACTAGTTGATACCGGATGATATGGAGTTCCAATCCGGAGATATGCCGAACTACACAACTTCGGATGGATCAGTACGTTTCGGTTTAAGCTTTATGATGAAAATGGAAATAGTTTTTAGCAGTTCTAGTTCAGAATCTTATGTACGAACTAATTTCTTGGTCCTTGCAGGTTAAGATTCAAAAGGACAGCGAAGTGCGATTGAAGATAATTGGGACTAGAGTTGATGCTACAGAAATTGTATTTATCCACATCTAATATCTTGTTAAAATGATTTCGTCAGCCTTCTGTTTAGCTTTTAACATGTTGCTTTTCCAATATATGATCTTTTTATATTAATATTTTTTTTCGGTGTCTTTTGCAGTTTTGTATCGGAACCATAAAAGACGATTTCTTGGGGGTAATAAATGATCCTGCTGCAGCTTAGAGGACTGTGAAGTAGTTTGGTTTCTTTTTAGTTCCTGTTTGAGTTATGAGTGGGTGAAGTTGCTGTGTTCATTGCAAAGTAGTAAAAACATGTGATGTTGATCCTTGTTTAGGATTTTTTTACTCGTGTTCTTAAGAGCTGTATTTTGTAACACACTGCCATGCGACGAGGAACAAGATACAGATATCATTATTAAAATCACTTAATTACATAATTATCCTTTTATAATTATACTTTCTAGTTTAATTATTTTGTAGTTGGTCCTTCTAGATATCATTTGTATTATAAAAATTATTTGAATAAGTAGTAAAAACATGCGATGTTGATGCTTGTTTACGATTTTTTTACTTGTGCTTCTAGGAGCTATAGTTTGTAATACACAAATTATTAACATTAGTTAATCAAGTAACTATACCTTTTATAATTATGCCTTCTAGTATAATTTTTTTGTAGTTTGTTTTTTTGTTTTTAGCAGCTATAGTGGTATCATTTGTATTATAAAAATTATTTTAATTTCATCTTTGTTTACTTTGTAAACAAAACTGTTAAGACTAAACAACGTAACTATTCTTAAATACTTTGTAAGATTACGTATAAATTTTAAGAACATAAAAAACCTAAAGTTAAATTTTTAAACTTTTTTTGAAAAAAAGATTGAGTTATTATTTTGTAAAGTTAAAAATATTTTTCAAATTTTTTTTTGAAATTAAATTTGGTCTTATTAAAGTTATTTTGGCCTTCTTAAACCTTTCTTTTTGTTCAATGCAAGTGTGAAAGATGAAATTGAAATAATTCTTTAAATTCAACCACAAATATTTAAGAGCAGATTCAAATTTTTATTTATGTTATAAAATGTGAAAAATTCTTTTGTCACAAACTTGGTAAATGTCTCAGTAAGACATGTTGCGTGTCCCATTAGGACATATTGCGTGCCCTCCCTCTCCTAGGGATATTTTGTGTGACTTTGTCCCTCTAGGACATTTTTTGTGTACCTTCGAGACTCATTGTGTGTCCTTTTGAGGTAGAATTTTTTGTCCTTCCAAGATGGGCTTTTGGACATTTTACTATTTTTATTAGATAATTTTTACATTGGGTTATTTAAATAAAAATTAAGGCTCTATGAAAGATTCTTAAGTCAAATAAAATAAGAAATTGTCCAATTAGGTCAGGATTGGTCAACTGTTGGATCAGGCCGGTCAACTAGAGCATTAAAGAGACACACTATGCATCTTTAACCAAACCAGTTGACCAGCTTACAAAAGGCTATTTGACCGATCTGTCACGTAAGCAAACGCGGCCTCATGCATTTTGCCGCAAAATTTTGGCTTAGTGACATATTTGAAAGTCCTTTTTGTGTAGAATTTATATCTTACTAGCCACTATAAATATGAGACTTATTTCTATTGTTTAATAGATCACTTCAGAAATTTAGAAAGTATTATTGAGAGAGAAACTCTGAAACTCCCGTAGAATTATTGTTTAATACTAATTCTTGGTTTTCTCTCGTGATTGGAAGGAGGATTGTTACCAAGAGGAGAGTCTAATTATGTGTGCTCACTCGCATTCCAATAGTGGAAAAAAGAACAGCAAAGGAGATAAGTTGGTTAAGGTTCTTCTGGACGCAATTCTCTAGTAGCAATCTTATCGAATTAATTCAACCAGAAATGTGGTTATCGATTTGCTAAAGGTATGAAGATTTATGAATAATTTATGACATATAGCATGTATAACTTGTTTTTGTGGAAAAGGTTTTATAAAAAAAATTAAAATTCCTCTGTGTATTTGTTTTTCATAAGTCCAACGCCTTGTAAATGTCTACGAGTTTTCTAATAAAATAACTTGATAGGGACATTTATGGATCATGATGCTACCTCCTTGTAAAGACCTTGTAGTCGATTTGTCTTTGAATTATGTGTGCTCTTATTTAAAGTGATTTTTTTTTTCTTGTTGGTCTTTCCTTTCTTTTTTTCTTTGAATTATTTGGTTCTCCCTTCTTATTTCTTTTTTTTTTTTTTTTGTCTTTTTTCACATCTTTAAATGCCTCCTTAAAATTTTTTTTCCCTAACGTGCCCCTGTTAAGGGGCGAATCTAGAACTGTGTCTTGACAACAAAAGGGGCGTTTTGCAAGTTGTAAAGCTCTCACATGCTTCAATAACAATAAAAAAAAATCGTTACAGTAGAAAGCTCTCATATGCTACAATAAAAACGGTTCTAACCACCCTACCAAACGTTCTAAACATAAACACACGTTTTAATCGTCTTATTTTTTAAAAAAAAAATAAGAAGACCAAAAACACCCCATAAGCGTGTAAATTTTTCTTTGATACGCCCTAATTGAAGTGCGAATGTGAATCTTTTGTGTTTCGGTCACAACACAAATATTTCACATTTTGGCCGTTCTTTTTATTTTGTTTGTTTGTTTTTTTTTTTTTTAAATCTTTTATATTCTTTAATATTTCTTATTAAAATATATTTTTTATGCCTTTTGAAAAATAATACTAAAAAGCGTGCTTCGCACGCGTGGATGCTTAATAAGAAATGTCTTATTTTAGCCAGTTCAAAAATGTTATCCACAGACAAATATAAAATTTTGATTGGAAGAAATATCCTTCTGTTTTTCATGAGGAAATACAAAATTACAGTTAGCAATCTTAACAAATTCACATAAATTAATATTCAACTATAAAGCAAAGAAAATGCTCTAATAAATCATCACTCTTTATATGATTAATAAACTTCACATTATTTCTACATGGATTGTGCATTGGAGTATAGAAGAATTTGTCAATTCATGTTCGAAACGGATTCACGTTTGGAATCCAGTTTTATATACACAAGCATCCAAAAGAGAAAGACCAGACTCATTGTCAGGCAATTGGGTTATTAATTGCTTTCTTGGATTATTGCTAGTGCACACAATTAATGCCAAACTCATAAGAAATAACTCCTAAGATAATGGTAAAATTCAAACTTCTTCATTTATATTCATCTCAAGTATTATTAGCTAAAACAAATACGAATAAATTGTAAAAAATAAAAATCGATGCTCTTGTTCTCATCATCTTTACCAACAGGCTTTGATGTTTTTATGAATTGTTGAGACGAAGCACACCCATAAGTGTAGCAGTACAATGAATCCTAATCGGATGAAGACAGGCCCTGTAATGCAGTAACAAGCCCATATCCTGAGTTACATAAAAGCCATTATTTGAATGATGCCAAGTTATCCTATCAGGAGATGGATAAATATTTGGATAGATCTAGAGAATCGGTAATAAAAAGAGTTTGAAACAATAGACACCGAGTAAAGCATCAAATAATTAAGAGCTACAAAAGAAAGAGAGTAACATAACCTTCACCCTCTTAAAATTTTCACTTCTCTTTGTGTACAGCAAAAGCTACCTGTGAAGCACAACATGAACTAATAAAGACAAGGATCAAAGTCCCTGCTGGCAATAGATGTTAAAAAAGATAAATACCAAGTAAAAAATACACAGAATATATGTAACAGAGCTCAAGCAAAAACACTTCAGGCAATCTTACATGAGAGAAAATTAAAGATTCAAGAACTCTGCATTCAGCTCTATGCATTTACCTACATTCTGTCCTCTTCCAACACATTTGCTTATCACTGCATCCACCAACTTTTTCATTTGAACCCTTGTGCTATTTAGGTCTAGCTTTGCTTTCTTGGCCTAACAAGTAGTAATTTTGTGGAGAGGGTTAAACATTAAAGAGATTTGTGTAATGAATGATATGACAAGAAGTTGCCTCTACCAGTTGTTCATAGCCTAAATACTTTGTCACATCCAATAATTGTCCCTTTTCTCCATTCCTTTCACAGGAATGGCAGGACGGCATCTACCCTTGGCTGGCCCCAACCCGACTCCACCCTATTTGCAAAGTTCAGTGAGTCGATAGTCTCTCTCAAATTGCTCTCGCTAAGACTGATGTGTACAAACATGAGTGTCTCAGAATCTCCTCCTGACAAATGACAAGTTCATTACGGATCCATTTTTCTAAACTTCATGTTGTGAAAAATAAAACTACAGTCTAGACAAACAAAACCCGCTTAACCAATAAAATATAGGAAAATAAGTGCAACTTTCAAAATCATAAAGGACATTTAAATGCCTCGAACTTTTATTGTAGACTTTACAACTACTACGTACAGAGTCTTACAACAAATGATATGACTGGAATTTGAATAAAGTAAAACGTGAAAAGCCATTAATAAAAAGAAAGCCCTGAATGTCAAATAAGTAGTGTTTATGACTTAATGTCTGAAGCAAAATAAATAAATGACTAATCTACACTTTTATAACCCAAAAGAAATGCGAAGGCTTTAAGTTGAATGTGCTGATATAACATAACCAAACGTGGATAGAAATCGATTGGCATTTTGGGTTTCCTTGAGTCGATCTCCTTGCATTATTGTGTGCGGTAAAATAAATTGAAAATGACAGTAAAAGAAGAATAAAGCAAATATAGGTTCACAACGAAGGCATTTAGTTAAATGTAAACAACAATAACAACTGAAAATGGAAGAAAAAATCACAAGAAAACTGAGAGATCAATAATCTAAATAAATGATAAGGAAGTTATCATTTATACATATTTTATAAATTACATATTATAAATATAGATGTATTATAGATAGAGTATAAATAAGCTACATGTTCTACCGCATATAATTCCTTTCGAAATCTCTTTCACACATCAACTTTTTCCTTACACATATTGATAGCTGTAAATCTTGTTTTTTCGAACAAAAATTAGAAATTGAAAAGAAAAATAAATACACAGAAATTTCCTGATCTCTCGTCTTCAAATGCCCGCAATTTCATTCATGTTATTCCTTTAGGCTTTAGGGAACAACAATCAAATAGTCTACATAATGCATTTTCCATAGGAATAACTAAACAGAAATCGAAAACAAAGTACTTTCTTATATAGGATATTGTATTATTAGAACCTAACAAAGCAACTCCTGAACTGGCCGTAGTTTAGAATCCACAAAAGATTTAGAATCGAAAACTCATAGTGAAAACATCCATGTAAGTGCAAGCAAATACTTTATATTAGAAGGACAATTTTGAACAGAAAAAAAATGCAGCAATCCAATCACATATAATCCTTTTTTTTTTTTTTTTTTTTTTTTCAGTTTTCCTATTGTACTTTCTTCAATCAAAACCTTCATACCAAGTAACAAAGCAAACAAATAGCCTTGCCTATCATAAACAAAGCAGAAATATATATGAAAAATCTTCATCATAGCTTTATGAAGAAAAACCATATTTTGTATTCGATTTTCCCACACATTCTCACGAAACCAAGAGTACACACGAAAAAGACCAAAAACAAATGGAATTGAAAAACAAAGTAGAAGAGTTAGTCACCCAAAATGTAGTCGCCAACATAATTAATCTAGTCGATGGCGATTGTAGACCATGAAACATTGTTGTAGTCAGATATTGAAGAAGCGCCCAGAAGCTACCATCTTCGAGACAAGACTTTTCAGAAATCTTCACAGCCAAAAATCTACTAATCTCACTATGCAGCCCAATAAAATCATGAGATAAGCAGAGAAGAGGAAAAAGGGGAAAAAAAAAGAGAAAACCAAATCCTAAGACTGAACATGGCAATTTCAACTAAGAAACCATAGTATAAAAACTGGGAGAGAGAAAGGAAACAATAGATGCCAAGAAAGAGAGAAGGAGAGGACATAGAAGGTTTAAATTTTTTTTTTTTTTAGGGGAGGGCAATGGATTCTTTTCTTTTTAAATTTTTCGTTCTACCAAAACGTTCCAAAACCAGAATTTAGATAAGGAAAGAATGAAGATGGAGAAGGGGAAACACATAATATAGAAAGGGCAGACGGCAATGGCGCAGAACTTGAACGACAAAAGGGGTAAAGGCAAACGATCATGATAGAGGAGAAGGAAAAAAAAATAAAGAGAGATGGGCAAGAAAATGAAAAGAGAACGGCAGGTAGAGAGAGAGGGGAAGGAGGCAGACGAAGAAGAAGAAGAACGAAAAAAGAACAAAAAAAAAAAAAAAAGATTTGGTTGACATAGAAGCAGAGGTGTACTTATTTTTCGACCAAAGGGATGGCGTTTTCGTAGGAGGAGAAAAACACTCCTCTTTCTACGTAGCTCCGCCTTTCTCAAAGAGTCACAACCTAGGCGCCGGTTTGTTTTACATATTAAAAATCCGTTTAATAAATGAGTTTAAATTAGTAATTTGATTTTAGTTATGTGATTTAAATAAAGATTTAAGTTAATGATTTAAATTGTTATTTAAATTGATATTTGAATGTGTATTTAAGTTTTAATCTGAGTATAAAATAAAATTAGAATTTGTGTTTAGAGAGATAGTGAAAATAGTTTTGATTTACTAACAAATCTAATAATATCTTAACATTAATAATATTAAAAAAATATACAATATAGATCTTAATTTATTTCTCTTTTTACTAGGAACACAATAAAAAAATAATAATCTAATTTAGATATCAAATGACAAAATTATGATTTTTTTCTTAAATATAGGATAGAGAATTTTAACTTTTAATGTAGAAAAGGTATCTAAGTAGCAAAAGTTTAAGGGATAAGAATTCTGAAAACTTAGATTCTTGAGACTCAATGGATTCGAATTTTGGGAGCAACAAATACATATCTAGGATTTTTGATACTTGAATCTAAATTTGAGTTTATTGAATCCAAAAGATACACAAAACAAACAGGCCCTAAGATAACTTTTTAGACTTTGAGTTCAAAGAGTTCTATAGATAGATATTTGTTTTTCTTAAAATTTTTAAATCAAATGAATTCTTTGTTCCTTATTTCAATTTTATTCTTTATTTAGATTAAAACTTTAAATGCACATTTAAACGTTAATTGGAATAATAATTCAAATCATATAATTCAAATAACACAACTCAAATAAAAATAATCCAAATCAATACAATTCAAATATATTTACCAAATGCACCCAATATATTTTTTCATATAGTCCTCTAAAAGATATTGTTATATCATAAAAAATGATCCGTATAAATATTTTTTTCCTCATGTCTCCACTAAGAAATCCTCTCGAATACATTCCTACTCAAACATCTTTGTTCTACAATCTTTTCAGCTAATATTTTCTGATAGGTGCATATATGATTTTTCCTATTAGCATAGTATATCTCAAATGCATCACCACCTAAAAAGCTTTTTCCTTAGTCCTCTAAAATAATGCAACATCAAAAGTGACAGTCATAAATATGTTGTTCTTTAACTTTTCATTGAAATGATTCTTTTAAAATGTGTCCCTACTTAAATTGTTTTTCTCCTTATGGCGTCTCATGTACTGTTTTCTCATGTGTACCTTATACTTAATTTTCTATATGACTTGTTCATTAACTTTATTTTCCTCAAATATACTCTACTTATCTATATGTAATCTATACTCAACCAAAACACGTCTTAATTAAAACTTCCAATTTTAACCTTCTAATTTTTTGTTACATTTTTAAATCTGTATTGTTAAATTTATTTTCGAAACTTCCTATTGAAATAACTTTTTTCATATCTACCCCTACTTAAATATTTTATCTTGCAATTATCTTAGATAATACTTTTTTTTTTTCAAGTTTGGTGCTAATGGATAATTTTTTCCCTAACTGTGCCCTTGCTAAAATAATTTTTCTCAACTATTTAAACATATTTTTCTTCCATATATCAAAAATTATTTTCTCAAATGTACCTTCAAAATGACTTACTATCTAATTTGCCTCACTTATAATATTTCTGTAAAGAGACTATACTTTAAAATATATTTTTACTATCTTGAGAATAATAAATCAATAAACGAAAATAGACTTAAAATCCATTAACATATTTTGAAAAATTTTATCATTTTGGACCTCCTATATTTACGTAACATCACATTGGTATCCTGCTATTTGAAACATATTCAAAAGATTTACTATATCTTTTTAAATATAATTCTGATACCCTAAACTCGTATTTTGGGACACTAAATGTTAGCATTGTAGCTTTAAAATATAAATGTGATATCCTAAACTCGTGCTTTGGGATGTTAAATATCAAACTTACTCTTTTGTTAATAAACTTCTAAAAATATTAAAGAAAATTAGAAAAAAATTAAAAAAGAAATAAATCCACCTTGATTCTTTTAATACAATGCTAGTTGTTTTTGAATTTGAACTTGAGATCCCCTTTTCAAGGCACCCTATCCCTACCAACTAAGCTAGCACCAATCAGCAACCCATCTTAATTTTTATGATTACCTTTGTTTCATTTTTTTGTTTTTATTTTCTTAAATAGTTTTATAAAATTAATTTGAGCTTATTAATAAAATGGTAAATTGGACTTTCATTCCTTTAAATTAATTTCGAGATATCTTCTTGTATATATCTAATCTATAATGCAAATGAGAAAATTTCCTTCAAAAGAAAAAAAAAAAAAGAAAACAGCTGTAGTTTAAAAACAAAATACAAAATATTATAATGCTAAAAATGTTGACGAGAAAAAAGGAACAGAAAAAAAAAGAAACAACTTTAGAATTCAGTAATTTTTTCTCAAAAGAAAAAAATCGCGTTCTTTATTTATTTAATTTTAGGGAGGCGTACTTTGTTTCAATATAAGGCCAGTAAGTTGCATATCGATTATTGTAGTGTAAATATACTTTCCAAAACTTTTTTAGTCTGTATTACTCTACTGGAAATTACTTGTGGAAGTTTCTATTTTTTTTGGATAAAGTTCTTTTCCTTCTTCTCCACGAAAAGGCTTTTAAACGATAACTCCTTAAAATAAATAAATAAATAAAAGATAACCACTATCGCGTACTTTAAAAGAAATAAAAAATAAAATAAAACAAAACCCTTAAAACCCTAGCCCTAGGACGTTATCCATATATATATGCGCACACAAAAGTACAGAGAGAGAATATGGAGTACAGAAGACTTAAAAGACTTTGGTAAATGTTGTTTGGCAAAGCCGTAGCGTGATCATATCATCATGGTTGAAACACGAAGGAGTAAGCGTAATAATAAAACAACATTAGCATCAAACCTTCCGTTGGTTGAGTTTATTAGCAAGAGAAAGAGAAGGAAGATTAACAATGGCATTGATCAAGAAACCCCAGCATCCAAATTCATGTCCAGTGTCTCCGACGATCTGATGCTCCAGATATTTCTTCGACTTCCTCATGCCCGAGATGTTATCCGGTGTAGCACCGTCAACAAACATTGGCATTCTCTGATAGCTAATCAGCAATTTACTCACGACTTCATCCAACATCACAACCACGAAAGATCGTCATCTTCTGATCATTCTTCTCCCTTCTCTTCCCCGCCTTACACACTTTTGTTTGATTGCGCAGTCTCTCGCATATGCGATAACATTCGTCAGCCATTTTACGCACACTTCTCTGAGAAATCAGAGACTCTTCACGGACTTGAAAAATCATCGTTGCCGTCGTCGTCGACTTATGCTAGTAGTGAGCATTATCTAAAATTTTTTCATTCTGAATATCCTGATCGGCGTGTGACTATAAAGGCATCTTTCGCGGACTTGTTGCTGGTAACCTTAGATGATCATAAAGTTGTTCAGTGCATCTGCAATCCGCTCACCAAACAGTCGCTTGCCTTGCCTCTCTTATCAACTACAGCCAGGGCCAATGGATTGGTTTGCCATCCCAATCAATCATTTAATCATATTAAGTACAAGGTTGTGCGAATCATCAATTATGTTGCATATTCCTTTTATACGCATGTTTTTTGTTCAGAAACTGGAAAGTGGGATGCATTAATGTTCTCGATTCCTCGGACAGTGCCAAGGCTCAGGCTTCCATCATCGTCGTTGTTGTCTGCCCAGGGTGTTGCAAACAATTATGGAACGCTGCACTGGCCATTGTACGGGAATATTGGAGTTTACATAGAAGGAATTCTCGCAATCAATCCGTTCAAGGATATTAGCACTACTCCTCGATGCCGTTTTATTGGCCTTCCTAACAAATTTCGCCGCGGACACTGCGCTGCTGAGAAAAAAGTGTGCCTCGGAGCTGTCAAGGGGCGGCTGCGGCTTTCTCAGTTGGTTAAGCTTAAGATAGGCTTTTTGTTGTTAGTTTGGGAATTGAATGATGCATCAAAAGTAGAAGAAGAAGTATCATGGCGTTTAGTGCATGAGGTTAGATTGAGAAGGCAAGCCGAAAATAGTAAGATGCGTCTGCTTTCCTTCCATGCAAACAATGGTGATGTGATTTTTGCATTATGCGGCCATAACAACAAAATTTGCAAGTACAAGATTGGAGAAGACAAGTATGAACGAGTTGACGAATTTCCAAACGGTCATCATGAATCTCTAGACTATAAAGATGAATGGTTCCACTCTGTCTTGCGTGTTTTCACTCTTGTGCATCCTTCTTGGCCTACAGCGATTCCGACACTTTCAAGCTCACAAAAATATTCTTAGGATATATACTAGTCAATCATGTTATTTCCGCACGTTCTTTTTTTTTATTATTATTATGTTAAATCGCTTATATCTGAGTATATGGACCGCTGACTTCAGCTAGCTCTTGGTGCTTTTAAGTAGCAAAGCCAATGTGTCGAAAACTGTGCGACCATGATCAGAATGTTTTCAATTGCCTAGTTCTTCTTTCTTAGTTGTTTTTACTTTATGCTTGTGTGGTCTGCTAATTAGGGTGCTGTAATTGGTATGAAAGGAAAAAGGGAAATTAGAATCCATCTCCTTTCCCTCTCAAAGGATTGATCTTATTTCCCTATCAACGGAAAAAAAAAAAAAAAAAGAAAGAAAGAAAGAGGATTGCTCTAATTTCCTATCTAGTATATCTAGTAATAAGAGTTTAGTGTACCTCACATAATATATAGGAAATAAAAAAGGAGAATATTATGAACTCTTGCCTTCATAGATCAAAGTGAATGAATGTCAAATTTACTATAGTATCCTAATTTAAATGCTATAATTTAGTAATTATTTAATTACATAAATTATATTTTAATAACTACATTAATTGTTTGCAACATTATGGGCGGACAATGATGACAAGGAAGAAAATGGGTTGTTTCTCATTAAACCATTTAATAGAAAAGTAAATGCTAAGGAGAAAATTAATGATCTTTATTCTTATTGCTACTTTCGGTTCCAATCCCATTATCTTTCTCCTTATTTATGGGTATCATCTAATTTTTCTTTTGAAGTAATTCAATTTCCTTTTCCTACAATCAATCCTGTCGTAGATTTGAGATTTAAATCAAAATAAAGAAGTATCCTTATTTGAACTCCCCAAAATTTGAAGTTTATAATAACTTCAAAAACATAAAAATCTCAACTTTATAGTTACTTTATCCTTTCATTAGCCACGTACGGTTTGAGTAGTTTGATATTTTTATAAAATCAAACCAAACGAAATCACTCATAAATGGTTTGGATAGTTTGGTTTGGGTAGTTTGTGCTTAAAATTAATTTTCTTAATATTCTACAAAAATTATAAAATGTCTAAAAGTTTTAGAAAACCAACTTAAAAGGTCACAATAACACAAATCAAAGTTTACTAATAATCAGATTAAAAGCCAAAAATACAATTAGATAATATAAGACAACACAATTAAATATTTAACTTGAATTAAAGCTTTCTACTGGTGTTTGATAAACCTCACATCCCACTAGTATCTTTAATTGACATCGTGGTAAGTTGGGTTAGGGGCAGAGAGAGAGAGAGATATAGCAGTGATGTCATGGCAAGTACGTCGATAGTATTGTAGAAAGAAGAAGTTGGTAGGGGAAGGCCAGGGTTTCATTCCATGAGTTAGTCTTTGTTGTTTCTGTTGGTTTTTTAATTTAGATTTTGTCTTTCACGATGTTGATGATGAGTGAATAAGAGAGTGTAATTATAAAGTACAAAAAAGTACATCTTATATGGTAAAACTTCTTGTGATGGCAAATAAAAAATAAAAAATAATAAAAATTCTTATGTAAAAAATATAAAAATAAAGTTATATAATATAATAATTTAATGGGTGGTACGGCTGTTTAAGTAGGTGGATTGGGTGGTTTGGAAATTCAAACCATTAATTAAACTACCTAAAATAATTGGATAAAAAACTACTCAAACCGTCTACAATTAAAATAAAAATTACCAGTTTCGTTCATTTTCGTTTGAATTAAACGGTTACGGGCAAATTAGCGGATTTTTGAACACCCTTGCAAAATACCATGAGTTATCTTGGGCTTAATTGATTCGTCCATAGCCCAATTGCTTATTTTGGGCTATGCCCATCTTGAGGTTGCGCCGAACTAGAACAAGGAGAAGGAAGGATATAACATATTTAAAGAAAGAAATAAAAATTAATAGCATAATACGGAAGGGAGGAGAATAATAATATATTTTAATTCTTAAATGTAGAAAATTCCAAAAACATCTTGTCACCCTCCATGTCTAGGACCACCCCTTATCTTTTTTTATTTTTCCCTTTTCCCCGACCTTTTTCTCTTCTGGTACATCCTCTCCCGCTCTCTCTCTTCTCTTTCCCCTCCGCTCTCTTTCCTCCATTTTTGCTGCCGTCCAAGTTGGCTGCACCAGTCGTCGTCCTCTCCTCTCCCCCTCTCTCTTCCTTCCCGAAATTAACATCTCTCTTCTTTCGTCGCGTGAACACCGCTCGTCTTCTCCATGGTTTTTGCAACTAATCTTCACGCATCTCGATTTTATCCTGATAAATTGCGAATTTCTGCCTCAAGGCTTTAGCTTTATATAAGAGGATGAATTTGCCAATTTGGACTTTTAAACGTGGACAACACCAATGGCACGTTTTGGTGTTTAATTAATTTTGTATTGGTACGTTTATATTGATACTGACTACTCTTCCACCGTGATGCTAGCAGGAGGGGCTTTTTTTTGTTTTTTGGCTATGAAGGATGCTAACAGGTTGTTGTTTGTTACTGTTGTTATTATTATTATTACGAGACTCCTAGTTGAATTTAATATAAAGTTAATGTTAAAATTATAGAAAGGACTCCTTTTGGAGTAGTGAATTAAAATTTATTTTTTTATAAATGTTATTTATATGTCTATTTTTTAAATTATACATGTTAAAAATTTAAAAATATTTTTTCAGTAGACTTTATCATATATTTATATTTTTAGTAGATTTATTTATTTTTCTTATAGTTGTGTCGTTAAAAGAAATTAATATTAGAGAAATATAAATATACTTGATAATTACAATATAACTTCAACAAAAAAATCATTCGTGTCATTAAATTGTTTATAATATAATTTAAAAAAATACAAGAAGCAATAAAAATGAATATTATTAACCTAATGTAATATTGTTTTTATTATCAATCCGTAATATGAGCACAGCCTAAATCGAAAGAATTTTCACTTAAAGTTTTTAAAAAAATTAATGTAATTGAATATCATTATCATTACGTATCATTAATTTAATGATATATTAATTATATAGCCTATAAGTCATACAAAAATAATTGATAAATACTATATCATTAATTTAATTACATATAATTAAAAATATAGAAATATCATTATGACTTAAAGTCTTAAAACATGAATGTCATTACGATTTATTATCATTACATATCACTAACTTAATGATATATCAATTATATAACCTATAAGACATATAAAAATACTTAATAAATGTTATATCATTAATTTAATTATAACATCCTAATTTCAATTTGTCAATAATATTGTAATTCTAATTTGTCGTCAAAAATCCATCTTTTAGCTGAGAGAATTTTAAAATTGTTATTTTGGATATCAATTTAAATTTAGGCAATTGTTATTTTGGATATCAATTTAAATTTAGGCAATAAACACTCTAATTCTAGGGTTTTTTTTTTTTAAATAAAGCAACAAACACCTTAATTCTAGGATTTTTTTAAAAAAAATTATAATAATATCATAATCTGTTTGACATATTAAATATGTATATTATTATTTTAAAAATAAATTAAAACTAACAATATCATTATTGAGGTCATTAATATCTTTATACATATGCATTAGAACATAAAAAGAATATTTATAGACTGGTGGCATATTTTAACTTTACAAATAGAAAAGGGCCACATATCTCATTAACCCAAATGTTACATGTATAATTAAAATTACGTGTGCTTTTTACTTGTTTTATGTACCCCTAAGTATTTTTTCGGTCTCTTCACTTAATTATATAATTTTTACTTAGGGATATATAGAAGGAAAAAAAAATCATATGGATACATTTAAGGGAAGAAGATAATTTAATTGACAATAACTATAAGACAATTGGGTGCTTAAAAAAGAAAAATTGCATTAAATAGCAAATTTTATTAGCCCATTGATAAATAATGCAGATGTTTTAAAAAAAGTGTAAAAAATAACAGGTTTGAAATGAACTAGATTTTGAGCTAGCAAAACCCCAAAATACCTCTATTTTCAAAACGCTTATTCAGTTTCAGATTTATTACCAAAAACCTTGGTTATACTTTCTCTTTCTTCCTTCTTTTCTCTCTCTACTCTTTCCCTTCACTTTCTCTTTTCATCGATCTTTTGCTCTAACTTGGCGGAAGCTTTATGGGCGTTAGGCTCCATCATTTTGCCTACCTCGTGCTCTGGCATCGCCAGATCAGGACGATTGTCCTCATAATCTTGTCAAGTGGCTGAACTCAAGCATCAATGGAACTAGACATGATTTGAGGTCTACAGAGCCAAACGCGATCTAAGGACGGCAGAGATCTTCACCAAAGAAGATAGACTCATGATTTTCTCCAGTGTTTATGCCATTGCCAATTTGAAGCATCGTGTAGATCACTACCACTGACATCTACGAAGCCAGATCATGACCATCTATGCGTAAAACCAGATCGTCATTCGCCGCTCATCATCCTGTCGACAAAGGTTGAGCTCCTCATCTCTGCCTCATGACCACAACACCCATCTTTCTTGATCTATTATGACGATGAAGATCACCAATTTATTGCACTGGCAAGCTCATCGATGATCACATCAAAAAGGATCAATGGAGATTATTTGGTGACAATTGGGTCCTTGGTCAATCGTGAAGGATCGCGCCAGAGAGGATCGCGGCCATGTCTGGATTTGTAGATTGTCTTGGCCAGCCATGAGTTGTTGCATTTGAGGTTTTCCTTTTTTGTGCATGATCTAAGAAATTATCCAAGTTATTAATTTTCCTTTCATTATGTACCTTTTTTGTTTTAGTTTTTGATTTGGAAAAAAAAAAAAAGAAAAAGAGAAAAACATTTTGCTTTTTAATTTTTTGTTGTCTCGTTGTAGTTTTGTGCATATATATATATATTTTTTGTGCTCAGGTCATTTTTGTGATGTTTTATGTGTTTTATGTGTTGTGGATGTAGGTATTTACACGATAATACAATATGACGAAAGATACTGCATTTCTTGACCGTCAAAATCGCCAGTAATTTGAATTTACATGGTAATAAAGTATTACTAACGTAATACTGTATTTCTTAGCCCTTGGTAGCCTAGTGAAGTCATCGATAAATTTTTATATTTACATGGTAATATAGTACTATTACAGTAATATTGTATTTTTCAACTGTCGATACTATCGACAAGGGAAGAGGGTAGGAGATATAGAGGAGAAATAGGTGGGGGTGTTTTGAAGTTTTTGTTCGCAAATTCTTATGAGATATTCTTCAATTTCTCATGATACACAATTTACTACACATTTTGAAACAATATGACATTATTTACTAAGTTCTAACATAAATATGCTATTTTGCTCTTTTTTCCTTTAAAAAATAATTTGATGAAACAAGATATTGGAAGGAAAAGTAAAAAAAATAAAAATAAAAAGAGAAAAGTGAGTAGAACAAATGATAGACCAAAATATGTTAATATAAAAGAAGGGAAGACTTAAAAACTTTGGAATTAAAAACAAAGGCAAAGAGGAAAATAAACAAAGGTAGGAAAATTTTTGTTCTTTGAGATTAGATCTATTGATAAAAAAAAATGCCTTTTATGTACATGTTGAAGATTATTTATTGATACATATAAAATAATGTATTTCAAAGGGATTCCAAAAAAAAAAGTCTAAACAAGAACATTTGAAAAAAGTAATGAATTTAACGGAATAATTAGGAAAAAAACATATATATATATATATATATATGATCATATTTCAAAAAACAAGAAATGTGATTTATAAAAAAAAGAGGTAATTATAGAAAAAAATGAGGAAAAATAAAAGAAATAAGAGAAGAAAAACAAAAAAAAAAAAAACAAAACAAAAGGAAGAAGAAAGAAATTTTTCAACATCTCTACTCCCTGTGGACTCCATTTGAAAGAAATATATTATATTTATTTTAAAAGATCAATATCATTATCAATATTGTTATTATTTAAATTATTATTATTATTATTTCTATTGGGAGGTGCTAACAAGTTATCGATATATTATGATAGATCTTTTTTCCTTTTCCTCTCCAACTTACTTTATTTTTATAAGTTTTGGGTCTTATACACTGCATATTAAAATGTTGGGTTCGTTCTCATCCTCTCTTGCCAATGTACTGCTCGTTGGGAAGGCATTGTGTTTGCTAGCCAATGTGGTCTCCCAAGTATTAGCAATCTTTAATCTTAGATATCCTTAATTCTATAGAACCCTATAATGGAAACAACATGGTCCTAGGATAATATTATGCCAGATTACTAAGATATGTAATTGAGGAATAAATACTTGTATCTATTGAAGCAGCTATTGAAATACTAGTACGCAGTGGAATTTTTAAAAGTTTGATACCAAAGTATTTTCCAAAAGACAAGTTTGACACACTATATGCATAAATTAACCAGATCTTACTAACCTTGTATGCCGAAAAGCTTCTAAAACTGATAAAGAGAAGTGTGTTATAGAAGGGCTTCAATCAACTGGCCTTTTTTGCTATTCTCTATCCATAATCAATGTGTGTGTGGGCACACTCATATAGCTCTTCCTCTAGTGACTCTCCTTCCAACCAATCGAGAAAACCCAAAACTAAGGTTCATGATTTATGAACAATAGCTCTTAGGGAGTTTCAAAGACTCATAGACTAGAATACTCACTTTTAATTCTTCAACTGATCTAAATAGCTTATAAGTCTCACTCCCTATTTATAGAGTTCGTGCCATATTTGGTCCTTATTAGATAAGGCCTTAAAAATTTAAATTTGGATCAATATCTAATAAAAATGCATAAAAATGCATAATCAGATCATCATTTGGTTGGCAGGCCGAAGTGGCAAATCGGCCTGTTGAACTTAGTTCACCGACAGGCCGAACTAGAAGATTGACTTACTGAACTAATGATAAATGATCCCTCTGAATCTTTATTTCTCACCCGAGATTCTTAGGATAAAGGCTCACTTTTAATTTAAATAATCCAATAGAGAATTTATCTGATTAAAACACTAATATGTAGATAATATCTAGGAAAATAAATATTCTTGATAATTCAACAAGTTTATCTTGAATTAATTTATTCAAAATTAATCCAACCAATAAACAGATATGAATTATCTAATCTTGATAATTCAACAAGTTTATCTTGAATTAATTTTTTACAAAATTAATTCAATTGATAAACAGACATGAATTATTTGATCTTATCAAATTTCAGGCAATCTGATAATTTAACATAAGTCACCAATTTATTAAAAAAGCACGCCGTATCGTTATAGGATTTATTATTGTGACGACCCTCACTTACGTGGCCGTCACTTAACTTAACTTGGTCTTAAACTTAAACATACTTATTAATAAAGTACAAAATTTCAGGATAGATTTTTTTTTTTTTTCTTAAATGGATTCTTGCTATCAAATCCTTGGCATATAGCTTTAAAGGAAATACTAATTGTTTTCCAAAACTTAGTAATAAATGAATTCTTAATAATAAAGAATTCTCAACATACAGCTTTAAAAGATATAATAATCATTTCTTAAAACTTAATTTTGTAACTTAACAAAATCCATAAATTTCTTAAACATGATAATAACGTAATAATAATCATTACGTTTTAACTCAATTATAATTTACAAATCATGATCATTTACATAACTCATAACATTTATTTCTTGAAGCATAACTATAGTAATTTCCTTAAACTTTTCTTTTTTAAACATAAGGATAATTATTTAGCATCTACTTCTTTAAGGATATTTCTTATTTTAAATAAAGCTATTTTCAAAAC
>CAMOHE010053343.1:5696-19713 GCA_946598075.1 Artocarpus hirsutus | reverse complement strand
TATCTATGAGTTGACTTAGTATCTCATACACATGATTAGTAAAACATAATCATCAGTCAAACTTTATACTAGTCTTCATTCATTATTATCCCAATAATAATGACCGACTAGGGATAATTTAGAATATAATTCAATTTTCACCTAAGAGTTTTACTATCAAGTCACATACTTGATGACCTTAAGTAGAATTAACTATTCATAGAATTAGAATAAAAAATAATATTAAAAATGCCTCTTTATTAATAAAATACAAATGTAATGAAATCAATATGTGGTCATTACATAATTGGCCTAGGGCACATCACTAACAGCAGTTACGTCCTTAGGCACGAATACCCTAAAAGGTAAAATAGGGGGAAGGTGATGACGCTTTCTTGGGTCGAAAGTCCCAGAACACACTGTACAGGAATTGACTTGATGATGACTCAGGGCTTGATGTCCCCTCACCAGAACACCCTTGGAATATTTAGAGGGTGATCAAGAGCACCCATTTGAGTTTCGTTGAGTTGAGTGATATGAAATTCTATTACACAGTGGGTACAGATTAGCATAATTTGAATCCTAAATTAATATGTATATATATATATATATGCATGAAACTTGGTAAGAATGATTATAAGATATCCACTGGAATTGAACACGACAAAATTGATGAATAATGATGAGAACTAACTAACCCTGCATGTTTTAATGTGGTAAGGATAAAAACCTAAAAGTGAGTAATGGTTTTTCCTACTGAGCATGTTTTCACTCATTCCCTTTTTATTTTAATCCTTTCAGGACTCACTAAGTGTGAGGTGGTTACAAGAAAAATAGTTGAGGAAGCTATATAGTTTTATTACGTTGGGATTGCTTCAATTGTAAAGAATGTTCTTCATGATAATGTAAGCATTGGTTGTTACTTTCTGTAACTGTATTAAGATGAGTTGAGGGTTGAAATGATGATGATGACAATTTTATATTATTAAAATTTAAGGTGTTATATTAAACTGTGGTTTATTTATTTGTTTATGCTTTTATTTTATTTTAAGAGTTATCAGCTTAGGATCGAAAAAGAGTTCGTTGACCGGACTTGCGATCAATAAAAGATTTGGGTAGGTTGTATTACAACAATTTAAGGCATGTAAAATCTTATCTTTTCCTTTTATTTTGGACTGTGGTTTTATTGTAATATTGTAAGCACTATGTATATGTACAAGATGCGGGTCAGTGACACCCATTCTTGCCTCACCTTCTGTTTTATTATTATATTATTTTATTATCTCCTCATCACTTATTTTATTTTATTTTTTCATTTGTTTGAATATTATAACTACTCATTTTAAATAAACGCTTTTAAAATTATCACATTTTTGTTTATAAATTTAATTCTAAAACCTAGTTTTTAACTAAATATTTGTTTAATTAACTTAATTAATCTACCACGTCACCTCCCATACTTTGGGGCTTGACAAAAACTTAGATAGAGAGTCGACTTCTGTTGTTGCCAGTGTCGTCTCTTCCATCTTTGGATGGTTGTGAGTAATTCTAATCTCCAGCGATTTCTCCCTTTGGCCATTGGTATCATCAAGTTCGAACCCAACGCCGGTGCGGCAAGACAAAGAAGCCCAAAACTCGCCGTTGTTCCTAGACCCAGTCTGCCACATTGATGATATATTTTTATTTTCTAATCTTTATTTTATTTAATAAAATCTGTTAACCCCCACCTGGGGACGTTACAGAATTTTTGGTATCAGAGCCTAGGTTCAATTAACCTAGGAAGTGTAGCACCACTTTAAAAATTTGTTTTTGAAATGGTTTTGAAGCTGAATTTTCATTGTCATCATTGGAGTAAACCTTCAAATTGATTTATACAGTCCAAAAGAATGTAAATGGAAAGACCCTAGAATGAAAATATTAACGGTTATGTGAGTACGACAATTATTTAGAAGGAAAGTATTAATAGTTATGAGGGAATGATAATTATATGGAATGGGTTTATAAGTGGAATGCTTATGAGAGATTCGTATAATACTAGGATCTATAAGCATATCTAATTCGTATAGAAACATGTGAAATGTGTGTAGATACAAGGATTTAAGGACCTTTTAATCTCGTGAAAAACAATAAGAAATATAAGGCTTTGTATGTTGATTTCAAAGTTTGGCATAGATGTGCCAAATTTTTCGTAAGTGATTTAGACCTAAGTAATGATTATGTGTGGATTCGGTGGAGTACATAAGTGTCAATAACTTTTCTTGAAAGTTTTATTTACTTGAGAAATATGAGATAAATTAGGAAGCCAGGGTATTGAATCTTAAGTGAGATAAACGTTAGATTTTTGGTCTGTTAAGATTGTGTAAAGGCAAGAATGCATGAATTTCAAGGTTGAAATATTTTGTTACGTACATTGTTTTTAAGTGTATCAATGAATTTTTATGAATAGATGCAATGTGAAAATGACCAATAGGAATTTCCTTAGGTAAATTATAATATTTAGGGCACTAGTGATGATTTTGGATCTTTATAATGAAGGGTTTAATCTATAAATGCTTAAACGTGAATCTCTTGGTCACTAGAGGTTTTGTTATATGAGAAAATTAAAGATTGTATAAGTGGGATTGTAAGGATAGTAGATGTCCTTAAGTAATAACGTTAATGGTCTTTGCTCTTTGATGTGGTCTATGTTGGAAGATGTAAATCCTATTGATTTCAAGGTTGGTCACATTCTAAACCCTTGGTAGTAATGATGATGAATCCATTGACAGATGTTGAGTATTAAGGATAACATATGAGTATATGCATTGTTCAATAAGGCTTTGATTAAAACAAACTATTTGAGTTACTAGAAGATTATGTTGTTATGGATGATTTGAATACCATTCAAGAAGATCCCTAATTGTCGTGAAATTAGACTAGTCGTTCACAGTAATTTTTATTTTTAGTGGACTTTGAAATGGGCTTAAGATCTGTATAAATTGGTTTTAATTTTATGCTTGTTAATTTAACTAGCTTTAAATGTGTTAAGACCTGAAACAATCTGACCCATTTTAGCTTAGAACATTTGGGCCTAGTCTAAATCTTGAATCAATTTGATTCACATTGTCTCTCCCACGTGGCCTCTACATGTGTCGTCTATAGTGGTTTAATCATTGTTTACATATATGTCTACTATGCATGGGAGTTTATTTCTCTGAGTTCTCACTCTCTCTCTTAATTTGTTATTCTCTCTCTAAATCGTAAGTCTTCTTCTTTCTCTCTAAAAGAAGAAGGAATTCTAAGATTTCGCAATTTAGTGTCTCAAATTTTCCTTTCTATTTACTCCTCCTTCATCTCATCATGGACCCAAAGTACCAACACCTAAGAAAATATTTCCCATCACTCTCCCAAAAGATTCTCAGAAAGAAATATAAGGCTAGGATCACTTGGTTGTAGATTCTTATGCATTTTAGTATTCCTTGTGATGTGAGAATGTTGATAGAGGGGAAGGTCCATCTGAGTGACTTCAGTCAAGATGTCAGTTTACTAGGAATGGATACCAGTTGTAGTGTAATGAAAAGAAGAGCTCGTGCTATCGCGGTAACGTGTAATAAATGTGGAAGACAAAATTGTAACGGTAAATGTACTTCACCTGGTTATATGTCTACGAATAGAGAAGATAAAATAAGGTTTTGCAGGGATGGACTTTTAAAGGAGAACTTGGATAGCATCCATCCTTCTCTTTATGGTCACCCTAGTGGATATGTTCAAGGAGCTATTTTTAAACTCTGGCCTAAATTCCATTTAGAAAGACAACACCTCAAGAATTTAGAATTTCTAGATCCTGTTTGCCAAGCCATAAGAAAACTGGATGGGGAATAAGTCATCGCTCTATAAAGGTTTAATCTTTGCTTATTTGAAATGATTTCAGTAGATGTTCAACAATTTGTATTTTTTTTTTACTCAAAATATTTGTCTTTGTGTTTGAAATAATTGTGATTATTAGATTGACACAGTAAGTGTTAGTATCTTGTTTAATTTATGATTTTTGTAAATATATATAATAAAATATATTATCTTATTAGACACGTCACATACGATACTATAACATGTTTGAATTTTGAAAACTTATCTAGATATTTCAAGATTTGTGTCTCAAATTCCAAAAGTTCTATAGTAGTTTGTCGTTTATGTTAATTTTCTAGATTTGGTACATATTTGTCAAAAGTTATACAATACATGTCTAAAATTTTTCAAAAAGAATATCAGACTTTCCATAAACTGTTAATCACTTTTTCTTATTTTCTTACCTGCATAATATTTTATTAAATCTTTGGATTATCTTTTTGTTACTTACTCGTTTGTCCCTTTAGTCCTTTTTCATACCCCTCATCCTTAAAATCTCATCTAAAACCTCAATCTAAGTGGAGCAGACATAAAGCAATCACTTATATAAACCAAATATATCTATCTTCCAGTCTGCCAAGAAAATAAAAAATGTCTGTGTCTTTTGTGGTTCCAGCCTTGGAAAGGATAAAGTCTATCTAGAAGTCGCAAAATACCTAGGGCAAGTCCTAGCACATAGAAAGATTAACTTGACCTATGGGGGTGATAGTTTAGGATTAATGGGAAATGTGGCAACAACAACTAAGTCTGGTGGTGTCGAAGTCCTAGGAATTATTCCTCGACTCTTAGCTGAAGGGAACCTTTGTGGAAAAACAATAGGTAGAGAGAAAAGAGTTTCAGACACCCTTGAACGTCATAAAATCATGATTGATAATTTTGATGCTTTTATAATATTATCTAGTGGTCTAGGTACTCTTGAAGGAATATTTGTAGTGGCTAGTAGGCAATTATTGGGCTTTCATTCCAAACCTGTGGGACTTTTAAATGTAAACGGTTTTTGTGATAGTCTTTTAAAATTTGTAGATTACGCTGTGGAGGAAAACTTTATTATGGAATCGGGGAGACAAATCTTTATTACTGCTTCAACCACTGAGGAATTGTTAGATAAGATGCAAATCATCCATCTAGAGTTCGACACTGCAATGTCCAAGCTTAAATGGGAGAAGGAAAGCCAAAAGCAATCATTTGATTTGAATCTCAGTTTGTAATCTTTTGGTTTTATCCATGGCATGTAGGCATGTGTCTGTATTTCGAGTGTCATGAATAATCATTTACCTTACATTTTGTATTTCGTATGGTATGTCGTTGTTAAAACTTTTTGATTCATTGAGCCTAATGCCGAGATAGCTAGATACAGAGTACTTGATGCTCTCGAAACGCATCCTACTTAAGGTCCGATCTTTTGTTTATCGATGTTTTTGTATTCTCTAAGCATGCATGATATGTATAACTGGATATGCGGAGTGCCTTGGATTCTCGAAACGTATCTATATCATGTTTGTAATGTGTAGCATTTTGTAAATGTTATGTGGAAGTACCAAAGTCAATTGTGGGGATACTCAATAGAATATTATGAGTCTGTTATATGGGTAAATTGTTTGTATATCATGAAGGTAACCGTTTGATGAAGAATCTATCGAGTTGAGTATACTTACGAGATTCCTTCTAATATCTCTATGTATAAGTTTAATGTATCGTTTTGGATAGAAGTGTTTGTATTATATGTTTCATGATTATGTTTTAGTTTATTAGTTGAAATATCAAATCAACTATCCTTGACTTTTCCTTACTTAGAAAGGAAAAGGAACCCAAAAATAAAGTATGTAGAATTTATAAAACAATTTTTTTAGTGTAACTGCAAATTACAGTCCATGGACAGTGAAGGACTAGAAGAATGTATGATCAATATTTGTGTTTCTTTGATCAAATTTAGAGACCATTATACGGTGTTATGAGTTGAAACCTATTAGAAATACTCTTGTTGAGGGATTTGATGTTTAAAGTATAATTGATGTTTCAAGCCAAGGAATAGAAACATGGTGACCCATATTTAGGAATAAAATAACACAGAGGGTGTAGAGTCGTAAGTGGAATCATTATGGCATTGTGATTTCTATTAGTATAGTTAGATTTGAAATTTTGGGGACGAAATTTCTTTAAGGAGGATAGAACTGTGACACCCATTATTTTCCTAACGGGTATTAAGGTAATTACATTAATTTTTGGTGTGTTAATAAAAATTTTGTTTAATTTAAAATCTATTTCACAATATTTATTTCTACTTATTTTTAGAATTTTTGAAAATTTTCTATTCTTATTTAGTATATTTTCCAAAACATCATGGTAGACCATCCTTTATTGTCCTTTATGTATAATGGTTAAAAAAATAAAAAAATAAATAAAAGATAAGACTTATCAAACAAGTCACATACCTTGGTTCCCCACAAAGGCCTTATCCCTTTTCTTTTTTTTTTTTTTTTTTTCTGAGTCTCCCAATAAGACTGTTCACTCACATGTCTAAAGCCACCGACTACTAAAACATATCAAACAACTCATTTTTCTTTATATTTCACACCACTTACCCTTTCTCTCCCTCTTTCTATTTCGTCTGTTTCCTTCACTTTCTCAATTTGATCAAAAAGTTCCATCTCAACTCAAGATCTCTTTCTTCAAGCAAAATGTCAAGCCTAATAACAATTTCTCAAGGAAACAAGGTAAAGTTTCTAACCAAAAACCTAAATTCTTCTCTACCTTCCCTTTATTCTAAATTACTATGTTTAGATTACATAATTGTTCTCCATTTCGTGATTAGGGCTTGTGCTTTTGTGTGTATGCAAATTGAATTGTGTTTGTTTTGAGTTTGAACAATTTCCTATTTAGTTCATGTTTTTATAAAGTGCTGTAAAAATCAATGTTTGAGAATTTTAAACATGTTTTATGCATAAAAGTTTGGGGAAAGAGATTTATATGTTTTATTGGTATCATAATCTATAGTTTCTATGTATTTTTTATGTTCTAGGATTTGTTAAAACAAGTCGGATTGAGCTTTGAAGCTCCAAATCTTTAAAAACAGAAAACTAGAGTTTTTTAGATTTTGTCTCAATTAACAGGCTGGACTCTGCCAATCGACAAGTCGAGCTTAATCAACAAGCTGATCGGACAATTCAAATTCATATATTTTTCATCATTTTGTGTTACAAAATGTTTCAAAGATTTCATATAAACGATTAGAGCACACTAATAAGAATAGTAGAATAGATGGTAATCGGTGTGGCTGTGGATTAGGAATTGAGTTAAAGTATGGCAATTTTATGCGTCGTAGGATAACAAAGTTCTTGGAGCTTACGTGGTGAGTTTGATATCGTGAGCTGGAAGATATTAACATGGTATTCACTAAGAGGTAGGGATTCTATTGCTCATATTTTGTGAGGTTTTGATAAATTAAAATTTGTTGTTTTATGTTGCAAGATATGTATATACTGTTTTGAAGGTATATGATTATATCTATAACATGATAATGTGGAACTCGCCCTGTATTGTACAGCGAGGAACATAATAATGTGACACATGTTATAAATTGAAAAGCATGGTTAGGAAGATTAACTCTATAAATAATGGATGAATATAGAGAAATAGTAAGACATGAAGAGGGCGATGTTTATGTCCTTGGGCATGAATACCCTAAAAGGTAAAATAGGAGGAAGATAATGACGCTTCCTTGGGTCGAAAGTCCCAGAACACACTGTACAGGAATCGACTTGGTAAGGACTCGGGGCTTGATGTCCCCTCAACAAAACACCTTTGGAATGTTTAGAGGGTAATCAAAAGCGCCCATTTGGGTTTCGTTGAGTTGAGTTATATGAAATTCTATTGCATAGTAGGTATAGATGAGCATAATTTGAATCCTAAATTAATATGTATATATATATATATATATGTATGAAACTTGGTAAGAATGATCATAAGATATCCACTGGAATTGAACACGACAAAATTGATGAACAATGATGAGAACTAACTAACCCTGCATGTTTTAATGTGGTAAGGATAAAAACCTAAAAGTGAGTAATCGTTTTCCCTACTGAGCATGCTTTTCTCGTTCCCTTTTTATTTTAATCTTTTCAGGACTCACTAAGTGTGAGGTAGTTACAAGAAAAATAGTTGAGGAAGCTATGTAGCTATATTACATTGAGATTGCTTCAATTGTAAAGAATGTTCTTTATGATAATGTAAGCATCAGTTGTTACTTTCTGTGACTGTATTAAAATGAGTTGAGGGTTGAAATTATGATGATGATAGTTTTATATTATTAAAATTTAGGTGCTACATTAAAGTGTGGTTTATTTATTTGTTTATGTTTTTATTTTATTTGAGAGTTTTGATTTAAGTCCCGGACAAATTACTTTGATGATTTATTTTTATTCTCTAATCTTCATTTTATTTAATAAAAACTGTTAATCCCCCACCTAAGGGCGTTACACTAGAAGAAAATGATTAAAAGAGTTTGTCATATGCATGGCGGACAATGAGCTTGTTTGGGTTATGTTCGCTGGCTTTCTAGTTTTGTGGATTATGTTAGCAGGTTTTCTAGTTGCCTAGATTGTGTTTGCAGGTTTTGGGATATTGTTTAACATAGGCACTTATGCTGCCGAAATTTTTTTGTGGAGGAAAAAAAACGAAGTAACTTTTCTAATATTGTGTAAACGATTATGGGGAATTGACAAAGTTAGTAAACAAATATTGTGAAATGATTTTACTAATTTTCTTATACGGGTGTATAAATGTGGAGTCAACATGGGGTCGACATGGGGGTGTATAAATTGGAGTCGACATGGGGGTGTATAAATATGAAGTCGAGATGGGGTTGACATGGGGGTATATAGACCTTATGTGGTGGTTCTTAAACTGGGAACATGTAGAGGAAGCTCCCACATGCACAGTTTTTCTTTAAATATGATAAATAGGGTGAAATTTTCACCAAACACACACCAAGGTCGATATGGGTCGACCTTTTCTTATAACATTACACATGGACACATCAAGTCGGAGTCACTGTAAAGTCTAGGTCGATATGGGTCGACACAGGGTCAACATAAGGTCTACATGTAAAATTTTTCTACATCTTTTCTAATATATGAGGTCGATATGGGTCGACCTTCTTAGAACATTTTAGATGGAGACGCCAAGTCGGACTCACTGTAAATCCTGGGTCGATATGGCTTGACATGGTGTCGACCCATATCGATGGGGTGAATTGTTGACCAAAAACACATATGGGTCGACAAGGGTCGACATAAGTTCGACATAAGATCAATCATCGAGTCACTACCCCCATGTATCATATTTAAAGAAATATTGTGCTTGTGGGATTTCTATACATGTTTCCATGTGTAAGAATCATCGCATGAGAAGGGAATAGTCAATGGAACATTATCTTCTTTATGTTCTCTAATGTTCAACCCATTACGAGGATGAGAGTTCACACATAAAATTAAAAATTGTACAAATATAACATGGGAGATGGACACGTCAAGTGGGGGTCACTATAAATCATGAATCGATATGGATCGACATTGAGTCGACATGGGTTCGACTCCATGTCGATCTCATGTCGGCCTTACGTCAACGCTTGTTGACCCATACGTGTTTTTGGTCAACAATTCACCCCATCGATATGGGTTGACCCCCATGTATCATATTTAAAGAAATATTGTGCTTGTGGGATTTCTATACATGTTTTTTTTTTTGGAGGAAAAAAGAAAAAAAAAAACAAAGCAACTTGTCCAATATGTTGTGTAAACGGTTATAGGGAATTGACAAAGTTTGTCAGCAAATATTGCGAAATACTTACGAATTTCCTTCAATGTGTTTATGTAAACTAATAATTTTTTGTTACAGAGAATTGACACACTCTGCATAACGAAGTGATCAGTTAGGGCAGCTCACATGTCCATCTTCTTGAATTTTTGTCAATTTCCAAAAATTGAGGATATGGGATTGATATGAGGTCTACATGGGGTCAACATGGGTCAACATGGGGTCAACATGGGGTCGACGTGAAGTCGACATGATGAATTGGGGTATTTTTTACCGACACCGAGGTCGACATGGGTCAACATGGGGTCGACATGCAGAGAAATCCCACAGGCATATTTTTTCTTTAAATATGATGCATGGGGGTCATGATATACGATGGGGTGAAATTTTACCAAAGAGACACCGACGTCGACGTGGGTCGACATGGGATCGACATGGGGTCGACACGAGTTGACACCATGTCGACCCCATGTCGATCCCATGTCGACCCAAGACTTACACAAACCCCCCCTCCACTTGACGTGTCCATCTCCAATGTTATATTTGTACCTTTTTAGATTTCATGTGTGAACTCTCATCCTCATAATGGGTTGAACATTAAAAAACATAAAGAAGATAATGTTCCTTTGAAAGATGTTTCTTCTCTTAACAATGATTCTTTGTAATAGAAACATGCAGAGAAATCCCATAGGCATAATTTTTCTTTAAATATGATACATGGGGGTCATGATATATGATGGGGTGAAATTTTTACCAAAGAGACACTGAGGTCGATGTGGGTCAACATACGGTCGACTTGGGGTCGACACTATGTCGACCCCATGTCGATCCAGGTCAACCCAAGATTTACATTGACAACCCCACTTGACATGTCTATCTCCCATGTCGACCCATGTTATATAGGAAAATTACGACATGGGTTGACCTTATGTCGACCCTGTGTTGACCCTTATCAACCAAGGATTTACACTGACTCTAACTTGACGTGTCCAGTCGACATGTTATATGTGTGAACTCTCATACTTGTAATGGGTTGAACATTAAAGGAGGTCGATTCCATGTAGTCCCATGTCGACCATGTTCTTTTGTACTTGTACATGTCACTAAATAGCCTTATAAGGAGGTTGCTACCACATAGACCCATGTCGACCCCATTAAATTTTTAAGTTTTGTAAATTCCGGCAACATAACGCCTTAATTTAGTCATACTTGAAGAAAACCCTGTATAGAACAATATGGAACAAGACAATAATGATATGAAATTGAACAATTAACAATTACTTCATTGAAAACATAAAAATTCATTATCTCTTGGCAACAACCGAGAAAAAGAAATTGGCACATTCCTACAAGTCTTTTGATAGTGCCCGCATTGTCAGCATCTAGCGCACCTATTTCTTCTTTGCTTGGTGCTTTCACCTATACTTGGAATTCTTTTCTGTTTTGGCCTACCGCATCTTTGCTTAACAATAGGTGGTAAAATACACATTTCCCTAACAACATAGGGAACCTCCCATTGGGACGAATCCGGTAAAGGATAAATGTCTCTGCATATGCATTAACCAATGTATCCGTCTTGTAATAATGTGAGCATAATTCATAAACTGATGTTTCAGCCTTCCCGCAAGCTATAATTGCATGTTCACATGGCATCTGATCCACATCAAACACGCGACAAGAACAAGTCCTTAATCTAATGTTCACAATTGCACAAACCTCTCCACCTACAACGTAGTACTCATCAATATTGAGGCTATTGACTGATAAAATCCAGCTTTGTCATACCTATTATGGAGTATTTTCTCATTCGTCGATGTCAAAACTGAGGTACTAACAATGGCGGTAGTCCGCCTTTCATTAAACCACGTAAACATCTTTCCCAACACATAATCTAACAAGGCAACAACAGGGTAATCTCTTACATCTTTGAGCATTGTATTTAATGATTCAGCAAGGTTTGAGGTCATAATATCGTATCTATTTCCTTTACAATGAGCACGAGACCAATTCTCAAAGCCAACCTGCTCTTACAAGTATCTCCCAATGCATGGATAACCAGAACAAAGAGCCTTGAAGAACATATCAAACTCATCAATTCGATAAACATTAGTAGTTTAAAGAATAACGGTAGAACACAGCTAGAATGGAAGGTAGCTTGATGTTTTGTGCCACATAAAATGTGCAATAGCCATGGCTTGTTGACTCATAAACTGTCTCAACAGCCTTTTTAATACTTCAATGCCAATCAGATATGAAAACTAAATCTTCGCAATCTTTAACAACTTCCTTCAACTTTGAGATGAACTATGTCCAAGATGCATCATCTTCTTTGTCCACAATCCCCCAAGCGATGGGATAACAACAACGTTCACTGTCTTGAGCTGTGCCTACAAGTAGCATACCTCTAAATTTTCCCTTCAAAAATGTTCCATCGATAACTATTACTTTCCTCATGCAAAAAAATCCTCGTATGTAGGGTCCAAGTGCCACAAACAGATATTTAAACCTGTTTGAATCATCAACCTTAATGTGGGTAACAGTGCCGTGGTTTACAGACTTGAGCATATGACAGTACGACGGAAGGATGGCAAAACTTTCTTTGGTCGTACCCCTTATGAGGTTAATTGCATGCTGATGAGCCATCCAACCTTTGTAGTAACTAATATCTATTCCAAATTCGCTGCGAACATAATGCCGCATTGAGTTAAGCCGTGGACCCTGTGGTATACCTACAAATTGACTTTTTATACACTCCCCAATAACAGAGTATGATGCTTGCCTATGCTTTGATGAACATTTTTCTAGCGAACAAGAGTGAATTCCGCAATACTCATGAATAATAAACATGTTTGACAATGACAACTTACATGCCTGAACATGCCACTTACAATTTAGATCCACACACTCCACTACAAGTACATTTTTGGTCGATTTTTTGGTTAAAAACTCAAACCTTCCTTTTAAAGCTATAACATGAAGTTTCGTCCTTAACTCTTTCTTGCTTTTAGTGGTCACCAACTTGTAAATTAGACCCATCATTGAGTGTAAAACTACTCAAAGCTGAGGATGATCTGACTTCTCTTTCATTTAAAATCATGAGTGGTTGTGGAGAAGGCAGTAGACCCATGTCATTAAGGGCTAAGGCATTATCGTCTAAAGCAGCATCAATAAAAAATTTATCATCTGCTAGATTTCTCTGAATTTCTTCGTCATTAGCAAGAGCTGAGGCAATCTCTTCTCGAACTGTAATATCCCATCCAACAAAATTCATATCTTCTTCTTCTTCCACCTGAACATGCAAAGGTACTATGCTACCATTGAACTTAAGTAACCTCATAAAAACTAATAGGTCCTCATCATCATAAATTCTAATCGGCTTCAACTTATCAGACTGTTTTGGCAGCAGGTAAGTTATCTTCAACGTCTTATTTCCACGCTCAATTCCAGCTTTTGTATAAATCTTGTTAATTAACATACTCAAATTAGGACTCTCCTCTTCTAGCATAATTCCTTTCATTTCACTTTGCGCCTCACACCACACCCAACAAGTTTCCAGCTCATTCCAATGTCCTCCAACGTTGAAATAAATTGGTAACGGTGCCATTTAGTTACCGACTACAAAACCAACAAAATTTATTAAACAATAACTTTTAGGCAAATCTTCAATGCTAGTTTAATCAAAAGACGCTATTAACAATTCCAACCCAAACAAAACAAAGCACCATTGCAAGAATAACAACTAATGCTATTAGCAATTACATAGATATAGGTAAATTTGTGGTTGTTATTTGGTGATGGATAGCCCTATTTAGGGGAAAAACTACATGTATCATGTAGTTTCAATCTTGTCATCAATAGAGATTCAAGATTTGGTGAGCGAAACTTTAATTTCTCTATATGGAAATATCATAAATATTTCTCACCTCTTCTAGTATAGATTGATGTTAGAGATCAAATCTCTCTCCATTGAGTTATATTTTTTATTTTTTCCAATTTGGATTGGCCTCTTAATGATTTTTTTATAATTTTAACTTTTATGGTTTTGATAATTTTGAAAGGACTAAGATTGAAATGAGTAGAATCAAATGAAGACTTCAATAATTGCTAGATTCACATCAACAATACTTAGATAATAAGTTTAGTTTACTATCGTAAACTTTATTTATTTATTTATTTTGGAACAAGACTATCAGTAACCTTATATATTGTAGGTGTAAGACCCAAGAAACACATTTCATACCTGTATAATTTTATTTCATATCTTATATGAAAAAATAGTTAACAAATCAAAAATGCTCACAATTCAATAAAACATTTTTGGGTACTAATGTAGTGA
>CAMOHE010053342.1:0-25339 GCA_946598075.1 Artocarpus hirsutus | reverse complement strand
AATTAAGTTAATTAAGTGGGAATTTAGTTAAAAATTAGGTTTTAGAATTTAATTTATAAATAAAAATATGATAATTTTAAAATCGTTTATTTAGAATGAACAATTATAATATTCAAACAAATAAAGAGAACAAATAAAATAATTTAATAGGGGTGAAGTGAGTATGGGTCCCATTGACCCATGTATTGTACACACACATAGTATTGACAATATTACAATACAACCACAGTCCAAAGAAAAGAGAGTTAAGAATTTACATGCCTTGAATTTCTATGATACAACCTACCAAAATCCTCTATTGGTCGTAGGTCCGGTCAGCGGACTCTTCTCCGATCCTAAGCTGATGTCCACCTATGGAGTAAGATTTTAAAACAAATAAAACATGAGCGAAAGGCTCAGTAGGACTATATTTTAAAAATATTTAACTTTAAAAGAAACTTTATCAATCAAATAAATATAGAAAACAAATTAGAACAAATAAATAAATAGATGAAAATTTGATAAAAACTTTATCTTATCAAAACAATTTAAATAAGTCGACAAGAAAGAATACCATTTTCTTTTCCTGGGCAAACCATATGTAAGTCACCACCGTAGTGGCCCAGCTGGGTTTCGGGACCTGCCCCCAAGGTTGCATACTACACGACCCGATCTCTGATATGACATCATGCCCTAAAAAATATATATATATATATACATATATATCTTTTCATGATTATTAAAATCTCTTTTTACCAAATATGATCATTCACATTCATTATGAGGTTTATTATGAAATCTACCTCAATCTACTGTTTTAGAAAACAGTTAATAAAATCCTTTTTCAATCAACCATTAAAAACATTTTCATTAAAATTTCATTTGAGGCCAAAATATTTAAAGCTAGCTACCAAAGAAGGGGTAGAAGTCCTACCTCAATACTCGTGCCGGTGTCCCACACCGTAATCCCGGTCCTTTATACGTTAGCTCCGCGTATCTACGGACAACCTTAAATGAAAACGTCTATTAGTATCTAACCCGAGATATCCTAGATTATTAAATCATCTTATGGTGTCCTAGTGTGCCATTTAGGTTTATAAAATCATTTAATAAATTCAAAATTTCAATTAGGGTTCAAAACAGTGAAAACAGGTGAAAAATCACAAAATTTCACCATGCCCGGTCGGCCTGCCGGTCGCCCTGGTTTGGCCGGCCGAACTATGCAGTTCGGCCTACCGGAGGTCCAAGTCCGGTGGGTCAAAGTTTCTTAGGTTCGGCCTGCCGGTCGGATGAATCTGGCCTACCGAACACGAAGTTCAGCCTACCGACCTGGAAAAATTTTAGAATTTTTCAGGCACGGGTCTCAGCCTCCCCAAACCCAAATCTTAAATTCCAACCTGTTTTCTCAATTCTTAGGCATGGGTAATCATCATAATTGATAGAAAAAACATAGTAACTTACTTTTTAATGGATTAAAACAAGTTTTAAACATGATTTTTGAAAAAATCCAAAAATGAGAAAAATAGAGAAAAATGAAAAATCTTGATTCAAATCTGTTTTTGATGAAACGAAGTTTGTATTCTAGCTAATCTAAGTTCATCTAACCTAGATTGAAGGTTTTCTAAGCTTAGAAATGCTTATATTTCAAAATGGAGGAAAATTTGAAAAAGTTTAGAAAATTTGAAACTAACCTTGAATTGAAGCTTTGATTTAAGTTTGTGGTTGCTCAATCGTGTTCTCGAGCCTCCAATCCACTAATCCGAAGCTTGAAATCAAATTTTGGTTCAAAATTTTAGAGAGAAAATGAGAGAGAGAGACAATCCGAGAGAGAGAGAGAGGAGAGAGAGAGATGAGCGAGTGAGAGTGAGAAGAGTGAGTGAGTGTGAGATTTATAAAGAAAAGGGAAGCAGTTTTCAATACCACGTCCTGCACGTGGTTTTCCAAAGTGGGACATATTGGTCATTTGATAAATTGTTTTGTTTCAAAATTTAAAATAACAATCAAAATAATTTAAAATAATTTAGAGTAATTAAAAATCATTAAACGAATAAAATGACATAAATTTAGAAATTTCACAAAATGATCAATTTAAGTTTAAAATAATCATTATGCCATACTAATTCACCATTCTACACATTAATAACATTTGATTAATTTTCGGGGTGTTACAACTCTCCACCCCTAAAAGAAATTTCATCATCGAAATTTACAAATCGATTCAAAAACAAAACAAGTGCGGATACAACTCCCGCATACTCGACTCTAATTCCCAAGTGGCTTCATCAACCCCGTGATGCTGCCACACGACCTTAACTAACAGAATCTCACGACGACGCAAGCTAATCACTTTACGATCGATGATTTGAATCGGCACTTCTTCATATGTCGTGTCTTCCTGAATCTGCACGTCCTGGAACAAAACGATTTTATTCTACTCAGGTGAACATTTTCGAAGCATCGACACATGAAATACGTCGTGAACATGCGAAAGTTTCGAAGGAAGGTTGAGTCGATAAGAAACCATACTAACACATTGAGTAATCTCGAACGGTCCAACATATCTTGGCGTGAGTTTTCCTTTTACTCCGAATCGTGAAATGCCTTTGCGAGGCGATACCTTCAAAAGAACAAAGTCTCCAACCTCGAATTTCAAAGGTCAACGTCTTCTATCTGCGTAACTCCTCTGTCGACTCTGAGCTGCTCTCAGTCGATCTCGAATCACGACAATCTTCTCGTTGCTATCACGAATCTCATCCGGTCCAAGAATAACTCTATCTTCCGATTTAGCCCAACACACTGGCGATCGACACGGTCGTCCATATAATGCTTCGAACGGTGTCATACCAATACTCGATTGATAGTTGTTGTTGTATGCGAACTCCACCAGATGCAAATACTTCTTCCAGTTCCCGTTGAAATCCAATGCACAGGCACGTAACATGTCTTCGAGAATCTGAATAACTCGCTCAGATTGCCCATCGGTCTGAGGATGAAACGCTATGCTGAAGTTCAAATCTGTGCCCATAGCCTCCTGGAAGCTCCTCCAATATTTGGCATTAAACCTGGTATCCCTATCTGATGTGATGGACAAAGAAACTCCATGCAACCGTATTATGTTTTGCATATATAACTCTCCAAGAATCCTCCTCGAACACGTCGATCTAAACTGCATGAAATGAGCTAACTTTGTTAATCTGTCGACCACGACCCAAATCGCATCGTGCCGCTGCTCCGTCCTTGGCAATCCGATAAGAAAATCCATCATCATGTGTTCCCATTTCCACCCTGGAATAGGAAGTGGCTGAAGCTGACTTGTTGGCTTCTGATGCTCAGCTTTCACCTGAAGACAAATCGTACACTTGGCCACGTATTCTTGAATGTCCTTCTTCATACCTCTCCACCAATAGTGCCTCTTCAAATCACGATACATCTTCGTGCTTCCTGGATGAATGACGAACTGAGACTTGTGAGCTTCATTCATGACGGCCTTCGTCACTTCTACGATAGCTGGAACTGCTAGACTCTCCCTGAAGTACAACGATCCATCTGCATGTATTCTTCATTCTTCGAACTGCTCTCCGTTCTGAATTCGCGTCCAGATTCCCTGAAGATGCTGGTCCTGCCACTGATTTTGCTTCACCATCTGAATAAGAGCTGGGGTCGTTTTCATGTGGTACACCAAAATGCGATCGAAGTCTTCATGATACTGTAGCTCGAACTCACTTACTGTCGCATCCCTTTTTGAATCTTCAAGAGCCAAACATGCAAGAATTCCTAAAGACTTCCGGCTAAGCACATCTGCGACGACATTTGCTTTCTCAGGATGATACTGCAACGCGAAGTCGTAATCCTCCATGTATTCTATCAATTTCGCTGCCTCAAGTTCAAATCCCTCTGAGTAAACAAATACTTCAAGCTTTTGTGGTAGGAGAAAACCTGAAATGTTGCCCCGAACAAATAACATCTCCAGATCTTCAACGCATGAATTACTGCTACGAGCTCCAAATCGTGTGTAGGGTAATTCCATTCATGAGTTCGTAACTGTCTCGATCCATATGCTACTACATGTTCATGCGGCATCAACACACACCCAAGTCCACGTCCTAAAGCATCCGTATAAACCTCGTACGGCTCATCGCTGTTGGGAATAATCAACACTGGTGCTGAAGTTAACCGATTCTTTAATTCCTAAAAAGCGAACTCATATTCTTCGTTCCACTCGAACCTGGCATTTTTCCTAATCAACCTCATCAAGGGTGCTGCTATCTTTGAAAAATCTTTCACAAATTTCCTGTAATATCCTGCAAGTCCCAAGAAACTACGGATCTCTGCCACATTCCTTGGTCGTTCCCAATCCACTATGGCTTCTATCTTAGATGGATCCACCGAAATACCATGCTCGGAAAAAACATGACCCAGAAATTTGACCTTTGTTAACCAAAACTCATACTTTTCCTTCTTGCCATACAACTGGTGTTCTCGCAGAGTCTGAAGCACGATCCTAAGATGTTACTCATGCTCCTCCCAAGTCTTAGAATAAACCAAGATGTCGTCGATGAACACAATCACGAACTGATCCAAGTAGGGCCTGAATATCCTATTCATCAAATCCATAAAAGCTGCCGGGGCGTTCGTCAATCCAAACAACATCACCAGAAATTCAAAATGTCCATACTGAGTCCTGAAAGCTGTCTTAGGAATGTCCTCTTTCTTAATCTGAAGTTGATGATATCCTGACCTCAAGTCTATCTTCGAAAAGTACCACAAACCTCTCAACTGATCAAATAACTCGTCAATCCTGGGCAGAGGATACTTATTCTTCACTTTGACTCGATTCAACTGTCGATAATCTATACACAACCTGAGAGTTCCATCATGTTTCTTTGCAAACAAAACTGGTGCTCCCCACGGTGATCTACTATTCTGAATGTATCTCTTATCAGCAAGCTCCTGTCCTGAGTTCCTTCATTTTTGCCGCCGCCATCCGGTAAGGTGCTGTAAAAATCGGTGCTGTTCCTAGAAACAATTTAATACCAAACTCGATTTTTCGATGCGGTGGTAATCCTGGTAGTTCGTCGGGGAAGACATCTTCAAATCTGTTTACCATTGGAATCATTGCACGTCTTCTCGAAGCACTAGGTTCTCCTTCCAAATCCATGCAAATAGTGTAACCTGTGTTCTTCTGCCCGCCGAGACTTGCTCTAACACGACGCTCACTCATTAACCAATCACCACCACCCTGGTAGGTGATTGCTGTCCCCTTATCAGACACTAGGGTTACTTTCCTAAGTTGGCAGTCTATCACTGCACTGTATCTGGACAACTAGTCCATCCCTAGGATTACATCATAGGTCCTCATGGGGATTACAATCAAATTACTTTTCAAAATCTCATCCCCATCTTTATTTTACAAGCTTTACAAATACTATTAACACACACCCGCCCCAAGGGTGAAGCTATAACTAAGGGTTCATCAAACTCTTCTATTTCTAATCCCAAGGCATGTACAAATGAGCTTGAAATGAGAGAATGAGTGGCACCAGTATCAAATAACATGTGTGCTAAAGACTGAGGAACCATAATCGTACCATCGACAACTGCATTACCGGTCTGGACATCTGAACTCCCCTGATGTCATCATGTGAACCTGTACTGGAGCTTTCCCTTTTCCTCTACTAACACTGCTAGGTCCTGGATTAACTGGTCGATACTGCTGCGATGATGGCAACTACACGCTGGCTGTACTCGGCGCTCGGTACTGAGGGACGTTACGCTAAAAGTTCTACGGTTGATGTCCTTATGATGAATATGGCAGTTGCTAAGGTGAGAACTGATGGAATGGAAGCTGAGGGTACTGCTGAGGCTGAGTTAGAGGCAGAAGCTGAGGCTGACGACTGGCTCCTTCTCCGGTCTGAAATCCTAGGTGAGCACTCCTGATCGGGCAATTCCTCTTGATGTGTCCCGGCTGCTGACAATAATGGCAATGGAAGCTGTAGGGGGTTGCTGCGCCCGCTGCTAGATGAACTATTGCTGTCGCTGTTCACACCACCCTGCTTGTTCTTTCTCGGAGTTGGTCGACTGCTGATGCTCCTCTTGTCGCTCCTCTGTGGTCCTTCTGACGTCTTGGCTCGATTCTCACAATACTGTGCATAATCATTCTCCACTGATATCGCTGATGACACAAGCTCTCTAAAATTCCTAAGTCGTAGAGCAACTATCTGTCGTCGAATAGGGGCTTTGAGTCCGTCTTGAAATTTGATGCACTTCTCACGCTCTGACGCTACTACAGATGGAGCAAATCTAGCCAATTCATTGAACTTTGCTTCATATTCCCGAACTGACATATCGCCTTGCTGCAACCTATAGAATTCTGCTGCCTTTTGATCCCTGTATCCCTGCGAAAAATAGCGATCGTAAAACAGCTCATTGAATCTATCCCAACTGATGTCACCATTGTTCTCCAGGCGTTTCGCTTGCTTCCACCAAGTGTTAACATCACCTTCAAACTTATACGCTATAAATTTCACACGATACTCTACTGGCACGCCAAGGGTATCCAGATGCTTCACGATCGAATCTCACCAATACTCTGCGACCTGCGGATCCCCAGTTCCGTCGAAAGTCAGTACAGATGTACGCCGAAACTCCTTAAAGTACGAATGCCGGTGACTAGCCTAGGAACCATCCAGCCTTGCCCTAGCTGCCATTTGTCGAAATGCAGCAAACATAGCCCTCATCATGCCCTCATCACTTCCGAACTCAGCAACAGCTGTTGAGCGACGTCTAGGTGCCATTCTCTTACTTCTGAAAACAAAATTTTGGACTGTCAGTGGTATTTTATTGTCGTGCCTATGCGTGCACAATTTTCAAGGTTCATAATCTTGAGCTCTGATACCATTCTGTCACGCCCCAGGGTATGAGAGGTGACGTGGTAGATTAATTAAGTTAATTAAGTGAGAATTTAGTTAAAATTGGGTTTTAGAATTTAATTTATAAATAAAAATGTGATAATTTTAAAATCATTTATTTGGAATGAACAATTATAATATTCAAACAAATAAAGAGAACAAATAAAAAATTTAATAGGGGTGAAGTGAGTATGGGTCCCACTGGCCCACATATTGTGCACACATATAGTATTGATAATATTACAATACAACCACAGTCCAAAGAAAAGAGAGTTAAGAATTTATATGCCTTGAATTTCTATGATACAACCTACCAAAATCCTCTATTGGTCGTAGGTCCGGTCAGCGGACTCTTCTCCGATCCTAAGCTGATATCCACCTATGGGGTAAGATTTTAAAACAAATAAAACGTGAGTGAAAGGCTCAGTAGGACTATATTTTAAAAATATTTAACTTTAAAAGAAACTCCATCAATCAAATAAATATAGAAAACAAACTAGAACAAATAAATAAATAGATGAAAATTTGATAAAAACTTTATCTTACCAAAACAATTTAAATAGGTCGACCAGAAAGAATACCATTTTCTTTTTCTGGGCAAACCATATGTAAGTCACCACCGTAGTGACCCAGCTGAGTTTCGGGACCTGCCCCCAAGGTTGCATACTACACGACCCGATCTGATATGGCATCATGCCCCAAAATATATATATATATACATATATATCTTTTCATGATTATTAAAATCTCTTTTTATCAAATATGATCATTCACATTCATTATGAGGTTTATTATGAAATCTACCTCAATCTACTGTTTTAGAAAACAGTTAATAAAATCCTTTTTCAATCAACCATTAAAAACATTTTCATTAAAATTTCATTTGAGGCCAAAACATTTACAGCTGGCTACCAAAGAAGGGGTAGAAGTCCTACCTCAATACTCGTACCAGTGTCCCACACCGTAATCCCGGTCCGCTAAACGTTAGCTCCGCTGATCCACGCACAACCTTACATGAAAACGTCTATTAGTATCTAACCCGAGATATCCTAGATTATTAAATCATCTCATGGTGTCCTAGTGTGCCATTTAGGTTTATAAAATCATTTTATAAAATCAGAATTTCAATCAGGGTTTAAAACAGTGAAAACAGGTGAAAAATCACAAAATTTCACCATGCCCGGTCGGCCTGTCGGTCGCCCTGGTTCGGTCGGTCGAACTATGCAGTTCGGAGGTCCAAGTCTGGTAGGCCGAAGTTTCCCAGGTTCGGCCTGCCGGTCGGATGAATCCGGCCTGCCGAACACGAAGTTCGGTCTGTCGATCTGGAAAAATTTTAGAATTTTTCAGGTACGAGTCTCAGCCTCCCCGAACTCAAATCTTAAATTCCAACTTGTTTTTTCAATTCTCAGGCATGGGTAATCATCATAATTGATAGAAAAACATAGTAACTTACTTTTTAATGGATTAAAACAAGTTTTAAACAAGATTTTTTAAAAAATCCAAAAATGAGAAAAATAGAGAAAAATAAAAAATCTTAATTCAAATCCGTTTTTGATGAAACGGAGTTTGTATTCTAGCTAATCTAAGTTCATCTAACATAGATTGAAGGTTTTTTAAGCTTAGAAATGCTTAGATTTCAAAATAGAGGAAAATTTGAAAAATTGAAAAAGTTTAGAAAATTTGAAACTAACCTTGAATCGAAGCTTTTATTCGAGTTTGTGGTTGCTTAATCGCGTTCCCGAGCCTCCAATCCACTAACCCGAAGCTTGAAATCAAATTTTGGTTCAAAATTTTAGAGAGAATGAGAGAGAGAGACAATCCGAGAGAGAGAGAGAGGAGAGAGAGATGAGCGAGTGAGAGTGAGGAAGAGTGAGAGAGAGTGAGATTTATAAAGAGAAGGGAAGCAGTTTTCAATACCACGTCCCGCATGTGGTTTTCCAAAGTAGGACGTGTTAGTCATTTGATAAATTGTTTTGTTTCCAAATTTAAAATATCAATCAAAATAATTTAAAATAATTTAGAGTAATTAAAAATCATTAAAAGAAAAAAATGACATAAATTTAGAAATTTTACAAAATGATCAATTTAAGTTTAAAATAATCATTATGGCACACTAATTCACCATTCTACACATTAATAACATTTAATTAATTTCAGAGTGTTACAGCTAGGTGGAATACTCCATAACACTTCTTGATCCACGGTGAAAAAACCTTCCTATTTCGCTCCCTGTCCTAGCCCACCAGCGATATAAGATCTGCCACCATCAACTCTATAGTTTGGTCATTTGCCTTAGTGATCGGTTTGAAGAGGTTAAGCCTAGGAAGCCAAGAACTCAAGAACACCTTTACATTCTTGCCATTGCCTATTTTCCATAGAATTCCCCATAAAATAAGATCCCGACCCCAACAAATGCTTTTCTATACGAGAGAAGGATTGTTACCTATCTTTGCAACAAGCACCGAATAAGACTGAAAGTACTTGAATTTAAGAGCCTTCGTAAGGAGAGATTGAGGGTGCATTAGGATTCACCAACACTGCTTTGCTAATAGAGCTGGGTGCGTTAGGATTCACCAACATTGCTTCGCCAATAGAGCTCTATTGAAAGCTGCCATGTCCTGAAATCCCATCCTACCATCTAATTTGGAACGACAAAGTCTTTTCTATATTAACCAATGAATTTTCCGGCCCACATTATGACTACCCACAAAAAACGAGACATGAGAAGTTGTGACTCTTCGCATAATATAGATGGAATCTTAAAAGTACTGACAACATAAATGGATGTAGCTTGGGCCACGACTTTTATCAAAATCTCTCTACCACCTACTGAAAAAAGACGGCCTTCCACATTTGGAGTTTCTTACATATTCTCTCTCGAATTGCCTGAAAGTCTTCTGCTTGTTTCTTCCAACAAATGAGGGTAAGCCCAAGTACATGTCGTGGGACTCATTAGTTTGAATACCAAGTGCCTTCATGATAGAACTTCGCCTTTCCTCCCCCATATTAAGACTAAAGCTCACAGCCGATTTCGAAAAGTTTAATAGCTTACTCCGACGCTCTTTCATATTTGTCTAGAACCTCTATGATGGACCGAACATTCTCCCGTCTGCCTTACAGAAAATTATACTATCATTCGTGACGAGGAGAAGCTGAGGTAGCTGGAGGGAGTCGAATATTCTTCTAAATTAAGTGATAAGCTACCAAAATAAGTGCTTGACCAACACAATTGGCCTTTGGTTGTCATCCCCGTCACGTCCCAATATCAAATTTGTCATCATCTTATACAATTACACTGGTTCTTTCTTTCTAATTCCAAAATATTTTATAATGGAAACATATTTTGTGGATTTTAAGCCCAGAAAATTTTCTAAAAAGATCAGCAATAATCTGTTCCAATTATACATGTCATCAAATTTTTAACTTAATTAAAAAATTTGTTTTTTTTCCTGTAAACATGAAGACAATAATCCATGGTGAGTCTTTGTTTAGCATGTTGATTATGGGATCAAATTTACTATTCATATCATAATAACAAACGAACATTATGGGATCAAATGAACATTTTTTCCCTATCAATAGGAAAAAAAAAATGTTTGTTTTATAGTAGATTTTATGGAAAATATATACGAAACTTAAACACAAAACAGAGAAGTAGACGGCAGTGTAACAATCAAACGCCAAATTTTATTAGTTAATGTATTAAATTTTTTATTTAATCATTATAATTTTTTAAATTACTTTAATATTAAAAATTTGTGTTTACAAGTTTTAAGGCTTAATAATTATGAAAAAAAATAAATATAAGATTTAAAATATTAGATATTGAAACATTGACATTCACGATTAAATTGAAGATATCCCATATCCAAATCTAACAAAATCAAGTTGTTACTTTGCAAAATCTATTAGAGCGTTTGGGAAGTGAGTTCAAATCAAAGTTTGAACCTGACAAAGTATGTAATAATTTAAATTTTGTGAAAGAAAACACTGTAGCAAATTTAACTTGAATCAAAACGTTTGATTCAAACTAAAGTTTCTAAACACTCTATACATCTTTATCTTCTTTGTTTTCGTTTAGTGTGTAAGATAGTATAATATTAGATCGGATAATTTTAGAAGATTGAATTGGAAAGTATTGGAAAAAATAGGATTAAATTTTGGCTAATCTAATCTTATGTTTGATGTTGTATTAAAAGGATAGGAGCTTTTTTGCAAAAAACTTCAAAATTTATGATCAAATTGTAATTTTTTAAAACTAAATATGTAAATATGTAATTGTTAAACATATTTTTCGTAACGCAAAAAATTACATTTTGACCAATTTTTGAAAAATTATAACCTCAAATTTTATAAATTTTTACAAATAAGTCATTAAAAATTTTCACAATATACAAAATTTGTGTTTGATCTCATGCTTTAACAAAGGAGAGCCTAATTCCCTTCTAAGGGAATCCAAGCATGGATGAGATAAAAACTTATCTAATCTAGTTCTTTAAAATTTTTCACCAAATAAAGTATCAAAATTTAATTTAATCTAGTCCTCTATTGTCTTGCGTGCCAAACATGCTCTTTAGGTATTTTGCATTGTTTCTATATGAACTTATCATACATTTATAATTTGTTTTATGAACTTTTAATTTTGACAATTTGAAGCCCAAACTTATAAATTTGTAGCAAATTACTCCATTGATAGCGATATTAGTTTTTTGGTTGAAATTTACATGGAATATTACATGAGTCGTTAATTGAGAATATGCAAGGTCCTTTTTATATATAAATATTAATCCAAATTTATATTAAATATTAATCTAAATTTATATTTACAATAAATTTAATTGAAAATTTTTTACTTTGATAAAATTCAATGAAAGATAACCACAATAAATTTAGGTTAAAATACATTGAAATAATCATTTATGTCACGAATGAGCTATTTTTTTTGGAAAGGATGAATGAGCAATTTATGTACAAGTTAGCCATCAATTTTTTTCTGTTAAAAAAAAAAAAACTGACGTTATCAATAGAGACGATATGTTATAAATTTATAAGTTTACAATATAACTTACCAAACTTAAAATTTTAAATGGCAAGTTACGTGTCGTAAGTTCCGCGCTGCAATGTAAAATATTCTTCTCTTTTTGGCATGTCCTCCCTCACGTTCTCTTTCCTTCATTTAACACCCTTGACGCCATTGAAGCTCGCAAGAATTTGAAGCTCAGATCTCCAACAAAAAAACCATAGAATATATTCTGTGGATTCGAATCGAGCGATCTGATTAGAGTCCGTGCCACTTCGATCCTCGAATTCAGTTAATTGTAAGCGCTTGTTCTCCTTTTTCTTTAATTTTCTCTCGAAGCATTGAGCTCAAAATCAAATGTCAATTGTCCGTATTAAATATATCTATCCTTGTTTTCATATTGTTCTTGAAGTCTGCAATTCCCTTCCGGTTATGTTTCTTGTGAATTTTTCATTTCATAGATAATTTGCGTTTTGGCTTCCATCAATCAATTCGAAGCTCGTTCGGTCTCGGTTTAAGTTGTTATTGGCAAGGAGAAAACTTCAGGCTATACATAGTTCGGCATTGCTGTTGTTTGTTTGCCGAGACTTGGAGGGAAGATGGAAAGGAAATGAAAATGAGGTTTAGAATTATTCGAAGAGTCAAAAAGTCCACAACTAACTGATGAATTGTGCTTTATATCTCAATTCTAATTTTGAAGACTAGTAGAGTGTTTTTTCTTCTAGGATATTTTGAGGTGAGTTTGGTGATTGTGATGGGAAGGAATGATAATTTTGATCTTACTTATCTGATCACGAGGTCCTGATCTTATATGATCTTGGAAGTATGAATATTGTCAAGGGTGTCGCTGACCTTATTCGAAGGACTTCAAGTGGCCATAATGAAGAATTTGCTTCCGGGTCACAAGCTCAGACGCTATCTCTACCTGGTCCGAAAATTCGATTCAGGTAATGGCTCTTTGGTAGAATCCTTACAAGTCGTTTTGCTTTGGCTCATAAAGTTGTGTTTGTTGTGATGGTGATATTGTAATGTGGATGTTATGAGTAGTTTATGGAGTAGACATCGTAGAGGACTAAAAGCTATTGTACAAAACGCAATGATTGTAAATTAACTTTGATTTCTATGATAACTTATTGTTCTTTTTGCAACCTTTCTTTTAGTGAAATTGGAGATGAGGGGGTTCTGAAAACACTTTGGGATAGATGCGAGAAAGCTGCTGAGAAGGTATTTTTTTTTTCCTCCTCTTTTTTCCCCCTAGATTGCTAAGCTTTCCTCATATACTTCTCTAAAGTCCTTACAGTTCCCTAACTCCATTGAAGCTGTTTTCGTATAAATTTTTCTTAGGTAGAAAATAAGACGTGCAATTCTTGTTCTATTTTCTGAAATTTCTTCGCTTTGCAAAAAAAAAAAAAAAAAAAAAATAAAAAAGGTAGGAAAGAAGGAATTATTTAAGAAAGGAGGTGGTCAAGAGTGACTAGTGACAAACAAAGGAGGAATTAAGTTTAACTCTGACTATCTTAAAGGTTACTTGAACTTATTGTGGGACTCTTTTCATTCAATATATTCGATACCTGCTCTGGAAGGGGAAAAAAACACGCTGACCGATGGGATTCACTTCTTTTCTTTTTTTTTTTTTTAAACAAGAAACTTTTTATTAATAAAGAATTATGTAGAAGGTCAATAGAAAGAGATTCACTCTGCAAAAATCAGAAATTAGGCTGTAAAAATGGTGTCCAACTCCTAGCAAGATCAGAGAAGAGAACTTGTTAGTTTTAGTTTAATGGATGAGCAATATGGGGATGAGATTTTTGTTCAACTGTCGTTTTTGTATGACCTATGGCTGCAATTTAGTCTAGTTTAACAGATGAGCAATATGAGGAATAGATGATCTGTGGCAGCAATTCATTGAAGATAACTTTTTAATGAAGCTGGTCAACTAGGAGTAAAATTGTACATAATCTTCTTGTATGAATTGTAAATATGTTCTTTCCTTGATGTTGTTTTTTCACATGCCTTTAAAAGTTGTCACTTCGACCTTTTATATCATGGATTCAAGTTTTACGTGCAATTTTCTATAGATGTCATAGATTATCATTGTAATTGATCATATTAGCTGGTATGTTTGCTATATACAGTCTTGGAGTATGTCTTCTTGCTTGTCATGTTTTAGCGTGTGATGTTACTTGGGGATTTTGAGTTTTGTGCACAAAGTGGATAATTTTCTGGGTCTGATTGTGACCATGCTGAGACATGTAATGCCCTACTACCCTTACTAGGACATCCTTTGCTATATATACTGGTCCAAGTATGTGTTTGTTTGAAAAATGTTTCTGCAGTGCTAGTTAGAGAAGTCTTGTCAGATCCCAAGAAACACTTTTAGGACATAAGGTTTCCATGCAAGGTTTGACCAGGATTTGGGTGGGAGAACTATAAAAAGAATTTAGTCCACAGATTGTCTAGTCTGACATGTACGACCGTTTATCTAGTTCTAGTTGAAAGAATATGGGAAAATGCAAAATGGTAAACTAATTTGAACAATATTGGCTTTCTTTGCTTGGATTTATTTATTCCCAACTCAATGTTTAGGTGGAAAAGAGGAGATCATTCCTTGTTTTTCTCAAGCAATTTCGTGCAATATACAAGAACTGGGAACCAGAAAATTATGGCCAATTGTCAGAGGCTGCTTCTACTTCTAACCCACTTGCAGAAAATTCCTCACATTCCGATGACGTGCTTGTTGGATGCTTTGCTGGACATCCTGCTGAAGTTATTTTGGCATTAGTTGAGGAGGTTAAACAAGTAACTGCTTTGGTCACTGAATGTAAGTCTTTGAGTTTGTTGTGTGCCAAATTGTTTTCAGACCATTTCATTGCAATAATTGGTTCTACTAAACTATTTGCAAAAGAGAATCTTTCTTTTGTTCTCTTGTAACCCTTTTCTGGTCCTAGTTTTGATATTCCTTAAAAATCTTTACCTTAAAGAACTACTAGATTCAAATGCAAGTTGAAATGTGATTGGTGTCTTTTAACTCATATAGGGACATCAGAAAACAATATTATGCTTTTCGTATTTTTTTCAAGCAGAATGTGTTTACAACAGTTAACGCTTTTTTATAGTCACTGCCTTCAACCAAGTTTCTTTAATATTTCATTTATAGTTGTTTTGCTTCTCCCAATGATAAATCCAGTAAATACCAGTACAATGCGTCCAACGACAGAGTTCTCCTGTCCTTCCGCGAGCCTGAATATCACTTCTGAAGGGTTTCTAGTATTGGATGCTCTGAAGATTGTTGCTCGGTCATTGCATAATTGCAGAGTTTTTGGATATTATGGGGGGATTCAAAAGTTAACTGCACTGATGAAAGGTAATAACCTCGTCTTAGTGCTGATGACATATTTTACTTGCTGTTATGGTCTTCACATATGGTTGAATTTTCGACCAGTATCTTCGTTGAGGAAAGGTCTATTTGACTGGTCCTCAATCCAGTTTGATTAGAAGTATCGAGAATGGTTTCCTTCTAGATATGTATGTTATGTCATACTCTGTCCCTCGTCACGCCCCTCTTAGATTGATTTTATGTATTTCTGTTTCTTGTATTACAAGTAAATTGTATGCTTATGTATGTCTAACTCTACATTTTGGTCTTTGTCAAATCAGGGTCTGTTGTCCAACTAAAAGCGATAAGTGGTGTCCTCAGTGCTGACGAAAATTTATCTAGCTTGACCTTGGAGAAGATTTCACTCTTGCAACAAATACTTGTATATGTGGTTTCAATAATTTTTAGTTTCATTGATTTGAATTCAAATGTGTATGAGAACACTTGGTTGTGCAGTAATACGACGGGCTTTGATATGAGGGGTGGTCCATCCCAAATTGACTCTTATTCCAGCACTATGAAGGTTTCTAGTAAAATAAAGATAAATTGGCATAAGAAGGCCGTTGTGTCCGTGATGGAAGCTGGTGGCCTTAATTGGTTAGTAGGTAAGGTAGGCAATTTCTCGTTATCTGTTATTGCACTTTGACTTGGTGTGTGTAAACTTGTAGAAGGCATTTCAACTTGTAAACTGTATAATCATATTACTAAAAGCACCAATAGTTTTAGCTTGAAAAGGTACCAACACAATTTTTTTTTTTGGACATTATGTTCAGATATTTCGCAATAAAACTTCATGCTTATGCTCTGGATGCCTTAAACTTTACAATAAAATGGAAATGAGGGGTTAACATGCCTTGAGAACTGTTGATTTTGTTGCAGAACTGTTGCGTGTCATCAGAAGGTTAAGCATGAAGGAACAGAGGACAGATTTAGCACTTCATTATCTTACTTTGAGAGTTCTCCATCTGGCACTATTTGAAAATCCTCGTGGCCAAAGTCATTTTAGAAGCATTGGGGGTCTTGAAGTTCTGTTGGATAGTCTTGGTACATCACTAAACAACCACCTGATGCTAGAGAATCGGTAATATTTTATGAAAAAATTGCAGTCGTTTGCATCATGAGGTTTAAATCAAATTGATCGGTCAAGTGGGGGCAATTAATTTGTATGTTTTGTGTAAAAAAAAATAAAAAGGGTAAAATTGCCCAGCAGTAGAGGTTTGACGTCCTGTACTTTTGATACTGGTAGTCTTAGATATCACAACTCAATATATCTTAGTTCACTGTGCTGCTTGTTATAGTAAGAGGCGTGAATGTCAAGTCCTATTGGTTTTTACTAGTATGATAGCTAGATGTAACACAGTCACGGTCTCTGTTTATGTAGTACTCTTTGTGAAGGAAAAAACTTCTTAATCATCATTATCTCTAATTGCATACGTCCTATTTGAGGGGTATTATGGTTTTTTTTTTTTTAATGTATTATCTCGTCTTCTCTAGCAAGCACTGTTTGACCTACACATTTTTTAAATTTTCTGTTGCAGAGAAGAAAACTCTTTGTTAAACATTCTCCAGCTCCATGTTCTCTCTCTTGAAGTTCTTAGAGAAGCTGTGTATCCTTCCCATTGTTCTTTGTTGCTGTATTCCTGAAGCTTTTGTGGCAATAACAATAACTCTAGTTGATGATTTTTGATATCATCTTTGAAAAAGAACGAAGAAATATTACTAGCTCCTGTCCACATTACCAATAGAATAAAATTACGACAATATTGCTTGGCCGCAGAATTTTAGGATGCAAGCGAGCTGCATCAAAAGAGCCTCTAAAGAACACGCATGGTACAACTTGGTAACCTTATTTTTCGTGAACAAGAGGCCTGTAAACAGGGAACCACATATTGTGTGTGACATATTGTACTGTCTCCTCTTGCATCAGAAAAAGTTGAAGTAGAAAAAATGATTGAATTTTAGTTTATGCTTGTTGTTATGTTTATTTTTTATTTAAATTATGCCACTCTCATAATCTCTAAATGCAAGTATGCTTGGAGTGTGATGAATTTAATTTCTGTTTATATGCTTATTTATTATGTTCCAAAACCGTCTTGTTGCAAGCAAAGCATTGTTCCTGTTTGCCTTTTTTTGTTTGATTAAAGATGACAGGGAAGCTTAGCTTTGCAACTGTTTCTTAGATTTGTTTTGTTTGTTTTCTTTTTTGTTTTGTTTTTTTAATTTTTAAGGAGCAAAAGAACAGGGTGTCTGAAGCTGTTGCAGAAACTTTTCCTGTCTGTGTCAGTTAAATGGTAAAAATTGTTGTGTCCTTGATGAAAATTCAGCTTTACTAATATCAGCAACTTGCAATTTCTATGCGAAAATGGAAAAGTTCAAAAGTTTGCAAATAGTTTTTGCTCGCTTGCTTTCATGCTTCAAGAGTACAAACTGCAAGGGAAGGATTTGGCAGGGACTGAAAGTGAGAGCATTGTGACAAATCAGAAGTTAGAGCCTTCTGTTGCATTTCCTACCAGTGGTTCTTATTCTCAATGTTGGAGTGATTATGTAGTTAACTTGAGCAGAGTACTTTGTTCTTTCCTTCTTGCACCAGAAGACATTAGACCTCAACTTGTCCAAACATCATCAGCTGGTCGAACATCAATGTCAGTTTCTTCAGTGTATGGTGAACTTTCAGTTAAATGCGTTATGAGGGTCCTTCGTACTGTGTTCCAATGCCTTAAGGCTTGCTCATATCAAAATGTATTTCCAGTTCATTTAAGGTGAATGTTTCATATACACAATATTCTCACCCTTACTGTGCTCCCTTTATTTTTCAGTTTGTGTATGTGTGTTTATATCCCACTCACAGATGTCTCAATTTAGTTCGTCTCTTTGGCTACTTATTTTCCCCATTTTTTCTTTTCATTATTTGCAGGATCTTTATCAACACTGTGCAGCGCTGCCTTCTAGATGCATTCAGGAAGGTTCTTACTGCATTACCTGTATCACTGGATGTATTTCGGGAAGAGGGAGTATGGGAACTTATCTTTTCTGAGAATTTTTTCTACTTTGAACCTTCTTCTGAGGATTCTGCAGAGTCTTGCTCATACTACGAGTCCCCAAGGAAGCGTGAAGCATATTCTAGTTCTAATACCATTGAGAATCAATCAAAGATTCATGGAGTTGAAATTCTCCAAATGGAAGTGATTTCATTTGTAGAGTTTGCAGCAACTTCTAATGGAAGTGCACATAACTTGGTACTTTTCCTTTCCAATGTTACTTTAGGGCATGCTTAAGTCATGTTTCCCCTTAGATTAACATGTTTCATTTGTGTAATTGAGGTATGAACTTGAATTTCACTGTCATGAACTACATCATCTCCTGAACGTGCCAGTTCCTCTAATAGAATAGAATGTTAGCAAGTGCTTCTTAGATGAACAAAATGAAATTTACATGTGATGTGTGTAGATATTCCATCTTTTGATGTGGGTATGAGGAGTTATGATAAAGTAGTCTAGCATCTTCTTCTCGTGACAACTTTACACACAGTGTGTTAGTTCTTGGAGAATGTTGTGTTAGTCAAGAGCCTTTTAAAGTTTGACTCGGTAGTTGCTTGGTATTCTGCAGAATTTCTGAATTATCTAATCATTTTTGCGTCCACCTAGTCTGTATGAACATGTAGGCGTATATCTAAAGAGGGAATACTTAATTATTATGCTTCTTGAAGTTGTATCGGAATTCTCAGATCTTTCCTTAGGGTTCCTCTAATCCACCATCTTATTGTGTGGCAGCCTGAGGTGTCTGCTCTGTTAGATGCACTTGAACAATCTGCTTGTAGTCCTGAAGTTGCTAATGTTCTTGCAAAGAGTATGCATCGAATATTACAGCTTTCAGCTGAGAAAACCATTGCTTCTTTTAAGTCACTTAATGCCGCTGCCCGGTTCCTCAAAGTTGCTTGTATTCAAGCCGAAGAATCCAAGAGGTTTGGGAATAAGGGTCTAACTATCGAGTGTAATTCTATTGAACCGGTTCCATCTTACAGCATGGAAACATGCATGGAGCTTTTTATGGAATTTTTCTCAGCAGCAGATGATGCAAGGAGTTTGGTCTTGCATAGTTCCATGTGTGTCGATTATTTGTTTGATTTATTTTGGGAAGAAGGATTGAGAAACAATGTGCTTAAGTATATACTTGAGCTAATGAAGGTATCTCCCTCATTTTGCTCTCATTTTGTGGTTTTTCCCGATATTTACTAGCTTAGTGTTTAATCTGTTTATTTTGAACTTTATACTACTTTTCAGATTGAACCATTTACTGAGGAAGATCAAAAGGCAAAGTTGCAGTTATGTTCAAAATATGTGGAGACATTCACTCAAATAAAGGAACGTGAGAAAAACTTTGCAGAACTTTCAATTGATTTACTAGTTGGAATGAGAGACATGCTTTTAAGTGATCCCATGGTATGATGAACTATTGTGCAATTCAGACGGTATTGTCAATAATGTCATTAGGCCTGTGTGTTAGTTCATTGTTTAGGCAAGCCTCTTGATTTGTTGTTTGTTGTTCTGATGTGTCGTGCTTTTGTGCTTTTTCAGTACTATCAGGCTTTGTTCCGTGATGGAGACTGCTTCTTGCATGTTGTCTCTTTACTAAATGGTAACATCGACAAAGCAGATGGAGAAAAGTTGGTTTTGAATGTTTTTCAAACTCTTACCTGTTTGCTTGCAAGTAATGATGCCTCAAAGGTAATCCCCCAGTTCTCTTTGTTTTTATTTCTAATCTTTCTGAAATAGTTGCATGCATCTTGCCAGGTGTGCCTCAGATTAGGGCAAAGTTTTTTAGTGTTAAGGCTTAAGCGTTGTTGCCAAATTGAGGGGTTTTTGCTTCTCCAATTGAGGCGGGAGCTTCAATATTTATCTTAGGCTTATGTCACACTGATTTTGGGCTGACTAAAACAAAACAAAAGACTCAGCATATGATATATGTCTGATGGTTTTAATCTAAAATTGCTGGATTTCCTAGTTATTTTCATCATGTATGTCTGTTTGACAGCTGGGCACCTTTTTTTTTTTTTGTGTTTTTTTTTTCTCCCGTTCAAAAACGTTATATAGTGTGGAGCTAGGCATTCTCTTTAATATCTTTTTGTTTCTTAAAAATTTTAGTGTTTCGTTTTGGCATAATCTATAAACTCCATAGAACAAGAAATTCATAAAGGTGTCCAATATTTGACCCGCTGCCACAGATAAACTTCTTCCTTGTCGTCATCTTTATAAACCATTTAGAAATTTGCTTTTAAACTGCAAAGTAAGCAAATGTTTTATAAAGTTGGGATATTAAAAAACGACTCCAATTGTCTATATCATGTTCTATGCAACCACACTAGAATTTTCAGTTGACAATAATTCAAATGTTAAAAAAGGCTAGTTGGATACTGAGGCATTTAATTAGAGAAGCACAAAAATCTTGATATTTGTAATCAAATAGAAACCATGTCTTTGCAAGTTCAAATTCTGTATTCGTTGGACTTTGCTTGGATTGGAAAGTTTCTTCCTTTAAAGTTTATTGTCTGTACATGCATTTTCGGTAGATATGATGTTTAGCCCGTTTGGGAACATAGATTTGAACCAAAAAGTTTTGGCTCAAACCAGTGTTGCTATAGTGTTTTCTCTCACAAAATTTGAATTGCTATAGTGTTTTTTATCCCAAAATTTGAATTGCCATGGTGTTTTCAGTTCAAACCTTAGGTTCGAACCATGTTTCCAAACACGCTCTTAACTTTTTTACATTCAGGTGTCTGTTGGTTGTGAACTTTTCTTGATTTGTTAATGTTGGTTTTGCAGGCTGCATTTAGAGCTCTTGCCGGCAAAGGGTACTATGCATTGCAAAGCTTGTTGCTTGACTTTTGCCGGTGGCAGCCAAGTGAAGGCCTTCTAAATGCACCGCTTGATATGCTTGTTGACGGGAAGTTTGATATCAAAGCAAGTCCTATAATTAAGGTGCACAGATGATGCAAACCTTCCCCAAATAAGTAATGTCTAGTCCATATTAATTGTTCTTTTTGCCCCCAATTACAACCACGTAGTTCCTTGTAACTTTTACAGTAGAAAAGCAATTGAACACCTGAGATATACATCTAACATAATGTATATTTTTCTTCTGTTTCAATTCAGAATGAAGATGTTGTCATACTATATCTAAGCATCCTGCGGAAGGTTTGTGATTCATATTCTTTATGGTGCTCTTTTATACTTTTTGCAATCATCAAAATTATGCACCATGCTCGTTCGTGTCAAAAAAAAAAAAAAAGATTTACTAGTGTGCTCCTTTATCTCTCGAACATGCTCTCCTCTTTCTCTCTCTCTATCTCTTTTCCTGAACATTTCGTTTTAGTAAAACATGCCATTATGTGTATTGCCTGTAATTTAATTGGGCAGAGCAGTGAGTCATTGCAGCAGCATGGGCTGGATGTGTTTCAACGGTTACTGAGGGACTCCATCTCTAATCGAGCTTCATGTGTCAGGGCAGGAATGCTTAATTTTCTTCTTGATTGGTTTCCACAAGAAGACATTGATAGCATAGTCTTCAAAATTGCGCAATTAATTCAGGTTATTGGGGGCCACAGCATATCTGGGAAGGATATCCGCAAAATCTTTGCCATCCTCAGAAGTGAGAAGGTTGGAAGCCAGCAAAAATACTGCTCGCTGTTGTTATCCACTGTTTTGTCAATGCTAAATGAGAAAGGACCAACTGCCTTCTTTGATTTCAGTGGGAATGATTCTGTAAGTCTTTCTGCTGTGTTTTCTATAATTGCAATGTGTAGGCGGGTTGCCTCTTCTTAGTAGACCTTTGAATAGTTCTTCAAATGGATCCTTTTATGCCATGTTTCAATCTAAATAGGGCTTTTAATAGTGTGCATGGTCCTGGTTCTGAAAATGCTGAAGCATGATGGTTGAACATAGGCTAGCCCTGTTTTTCGAATCAAGATGTTTGTAGAATAAATTCTTTCAAACTTCATAATGTTGGTTTATTTGGTCGTTTCAAACCCTGTTGTGTGTGCTTCCGCTGCATTGTGCTTCAATAGTCTCAAGGGTGAATTTGACATTGCTAGATATTGGTTAACTTAAAATCCAGATCATTCATTTCCCTTGCCTTCTTTTCTCATTGATTGCCACTTGAAGAGCCATGATAGTTTAGTTATGACTCGTGAAAGATCTTCATGACATTAGCATCTTCCAATGGTTTTGTAATACAGTTCAAATGCCTAAGTTGCCTTGTTACTGTCATTAAATGTGGTTCGCTTTCTTTCTATTTATATTTTGTAGGGGATTGTTATAAAAACGCCTGTGCGGTGGCCTCTCAACAAGGGTTTTTCTTTTTCATGCTGGCTTAGGATAGAGAATTTTCCGACAAGTGGAACAATGGGTCTTTTCAGTTTTCTCACAGAAAATGGAAGAGGAAGCTTGGCTGTTCTTGCAAAGGAAAAGCTTATCTATGAGGTAAACATATGTTTATCACTGGGCTGTATCTTCAGGTGCTTAACAATTTTTATCCGCAGAGATGTTGTCTATTATTCCATTTTCCTATTCTTCTTTTGTGCAGTTCTAGTTGCATATTTTGTTCCTAATTTGCATTGTTTCCCTTTAAACAGCCTCACTTTTTATACATATTTCAAGCATCCTGGTATCTCATTTAGTTATTGTTTCTTCTATTCTGCAGTCGATCAATCTGAAGCGACAGTGTGTTCAACTACCTATAACTCTGGCTAGAAAGAAATGGCATTTCCTATGTGTAACACACAGCATTGGGAGAGCATTTTCTGGGGGCAGCTTATTAAGGTCTTATGTGGATGGTGAGCTTGTATCTTCCGAAAGATGCAGGTTTGTCCACCTCTTAATCCACCTTTAAATTTAATTTTGTTTTAAAACTATCTGTATTTTCTCTAATTTCTGGTTTTTTGGGTTTCAGATATGCTAAAGTTAATGAATCATTGACGAGTTGTAAAATTGGTGCAAAAATTACTTTGTCCAAGTATGAGGATGATCTTCCTTTGGAGTCTATAAAGGACGCTTCTCCTTTCTGCGGTCAGATTGGTCCAGTTTATTTGTTAAATGATGCTATCTCTCCTGATCAAGTCCAGTGTATCTATTCTCTTGGACCAAGCTACATGTATTCGTTTCTTGACAATGAAGCTGTGCCCTGTAGTGATAACCTGGTACCTAGTGGGATTCTTGATATCAAAAATGGTCTTGCATCCAAAATCATCTTTGGAATCAATGCACAGGTTCTTTCTCTCTCTTTTTTATTTTTATTTTTATTCTTGGGATTTTATTTTGTTTATTTTATTTTAATTTATTACCGTTAACTCATAAAGATTATTTACTTGTCACTTGAAGAAAAGGAACTTTAAGCGGTTGGTTTCTTCTTCCAGGCAAGTGATGGAAGAACATTGTTTAATGTTTCACCAACGCTGGATCATGTACCAGATAAGAATTTATTTGAAGCAGCTGTGATGGTTGGCACACAGTTATGCTCAAGACGCTTATTGCAACAGATTATCTACTGTGTAGGCGGTGTATCAGTTTTTTTTCCTCTTATTGCTCGGTCTGATAAATATGAGAGTGAAGAAAGTGGCCAATTTGAACAGTCTTTGCTCATTCCTATCACAAGAGAGCGGATAACTGCTCAAGTTGTTGAGCTCATAGCTTCAGTTCTTGATGAAAACTTTTCTAATCAACAACAGATGCATCTTCTCTCTGGATTTTCAATTCTGGGATTTTTGTTGCAATCAGTTCCTCCGCAGCAACTTAATTTAGAAACACTTTCAGCTTTGAAACATTTGTTTAATGTCATTGCAAACTGCGGTAATTATTACAAAATATTAGTCTTTCTTTTATATTCAGCAGAGATTAATCTATTTTTATGTTGAAAATATCCGCCTTTTTTATTTTTCACATCGAATTCCGAAGCATATTATTGTTTGATTAATTTTTTTTGTCCCTTCAGGCTTGGCGGAGCTGCTTGCAAAAGAGGCTATATCTGGTGTATTTCTTAATCCTTCCATCTGGCTCTACACAGCTTATAGGGTGCAGCGAGAACTGTACATGTTTCTCATCCAGCAATTTGATAATGATCCGCGGTTGCTTAAAAGTCTATGTCGCCTTCCCCATGTTCTTGATATAATACGTCAATTTTATTGGGATAATGCAAAATCTCGATTTGCAATTGGACACAAACCTCTTCTGCACCCTGTTACCAGACAAGTTATAGGGAAGAGACCTAGCAGTGAAGAAATTCATAAAATTCGTCTTCTTCTATTGAGCCTTGGTGAGATGAGCCTCAGGTATTGTGTACTAGAAAGTTTTTTAGTTGTTTGTAGACTTTTTTTTTTGGTTCAGAAAGTAGTTCATATGCTTAGGAACATGATTATATATTCTGTTTGTACTAAATATATGAAGGTATAGCTTGTAATAGTGTATCATCCCTTCAAAGCTTTCATTTTAGAGTCATGGAAAAATATGCAGGGAGAACATTGCAACAGCAGATATAAATGCTCTCATAGCTTTTTTTGAGACAAGTCAGGATATGTTATGTATAGAGGATGTTCTACATATGGTTATTCGAGCTGTTTCCCGAAAGCCACTACTTGCAGCTTTTCTTGAACAAGTTGATTTGATTGGGGGTTGTCATATCTTTGTCAATCTTCTTCAAAGGTATGCCTATATTGTCACGCCCCGGAGTACGGGAGGTAACGTGGTAGTTTAATTAAGTTGATTAAGTAAAGATTTGGTTAAAAATTAGGGTTTTAGAATGAAATTTATAAATAAAATGTGATAATTTTAAAATCATTTGAATAGAAAGGTTAAAGAAATAAATAAATCATCTTAATAATTAAACAAATAGAAATAACATTAAAATAATTAGATATGGGGTGGAACGCGTATGAGTCCCACTGGCCCACATATTGTGCACACACATATAGTACTGACAATATTATGATACAACCACAGTCCAGAGTAAAAGAAAAGTTATAGTCTTACATGCCTTGAATAGTAAATTAACCTACCAATTGCCTCTACT
>CAMOHE010053341.1:0-11126 GCA_946598075.1 Artocarpus hirsutus | reverse complement strand
AGAGGACTGATCTTAAGGATTCACCAGTGGCAAATTAGGCCGAACTTTGGACTTGGTTGGTCAGTACCTATCACGCAGCTCCCGAACTTCAGCCATGTCTGGTTGTTGTGCAGTCGGTTGAAAGGATTTGGAAGATCATGGAGTGGAGCCACGACAAATCTAGGAGTCTTGTCTCTGTCACCAAAGTGAGTTGCTAGAGGAAAGTTAGAAGAAAGAGAGAGGTACATAGAGGAGAGAGAAACGAAAATGAGGGAGAGAGTAAACCCTAATATGAAATGAGGATACAATAGTCTCTTTACTTTAGTTTCTATTCTACCATGTGGCATTGAACCAAATAGTTTTATGGTATATGACACAAATCAATCTGCACCTGAAAAAGATGCCATGTAGCATAAATGCTTCAAGTATGGGTCATTTACAAATTGTCTTATTATAGCACATTAAATGTAAAATTGTCCATAAAGTCATTTAATTACAAAGCTATCTATAATGATACTTATAAAGACTATTATAACTCTAAATAATGAAACAAATTGAAATGATAATAAATGCTTAAAAAAACCAAAAAAAGAATAAATGCAAAATAATGAATTAAAATTGTTTCCTTCTAAGAACATGAAGGTCAAATACATAATTAATATGATATATTACACATTCATTATAAACTAAAAAAGGAAATGGAATAAAGAAAAGAGAAACAAGGACCCATCCCCAAAACCCTAAATCCCCTCCATAAAGTCAGTTTTTTAATATGTTCATTATTGTAAAAAAAACTGTTCGTAATGAAAATATTTGCAATTATTCATAATTTGATATTTCACTATCATAAAGAAGATGCAATATCAAAATGAATTCGCTGCGTCTGTCTCCACACGCGCGTGCGGGCTGCAGCAACCGTGGGATTGAAGAACATGGACTGATCCACGGTCTAGCGCGAATGTTTGACATTCAAAGAAAGACTCGATCCCAGCCGTGTCTCCGGTCTCTGGTTAGGGATCCTGTGGGCTCTGTTTGTCTTTCCTCAACACGCGCACGCTTGATTACAAACCTCAATTTGCACAATAACAAACGCTGAATCACGCGGAGAAAAGAGAAGAAAAATTTCAAAACTTCAATCAGCTCCATGCTGATAGTGGGAGGGGCGGTGGCTCATTAAACAAAGAAAATAAAATAAAAATAAATTAATTAATTAATAATAAAAATATTATTGAATAAATATAAACAGTAGTATTTTTACTACAATAAACAGGGGGTTCTCCCCCCTTCAAATGCATCCCAACGGGCCTTTGGCCCTTCTTTGCCCCTTTTTTCTTCTTTCATTTTTTCATTGTTGAGTTAAACTCAGCATTATCTCTTAAGGTGGAAATACTGCTAGGATACTCCATCGACTTTATTAAAAATAATAAAATAATACTTAAATTTGTGTAGAGACTCTAGTGAGATAGCGAGATAATATTATATATATAGTACTCTGGTATGGATTTTAACTTTATATATATGTTGTAATGTTTATATTTTTATAGAATAAATTATGCTTTTCAAGTTTTTAATAATTATAGTTAGTGTTGTTATGCTATCAATTTTTACGTAAATTCAGTTATACTTTCTTTATGTAATTTAGTTGTATTACATAATTAATATTAATAATAATAAAATAATGTTTAATTTTATTGAATGCATTTTACTACAACATCACTTGTTATATTGTCAATTTTAGATATTTCATAAGATAAGGCACTGTCAAAATCAACGTAAAAATTTATTCAATTTAAATATAATAATTTTAATTTGTTATTATCTTTTCAATCTTAAATTATGTTAATTATAATTGTAATAACAGCAGTTATAATTTTTATAATTAGGGCACCAAATCATTAATGAGAGAGGATTATTTTGCAACTTTTTATAAGAAAACTTTTACTGCATTATAGCTTATTATATTGTCATTTTAAGTTGACTTATAAAATTAATAAAAGTGGTTACAATTAATAGGAAAAGATAGAATAAATCAAATGCTTTCAATAAATACTATTTAGAGTTATAATTCCAAATCAGCTACGAAACATACAAGGAATTTTCAAAACTTTACTATTTTAATTTTATGTTTTAAATTTTAAATTACAAAATAACAAAAATATTTATTTTAGTTTGACTTTGTTTTGAAAAACCGCTTGCCTTTTTTAACATTGATTTCTAACAATCTGCCAAGTTACAAAATGTTCACCCCGTTGTGGATATGACAATCTTTTTATACTACAAACGTCAACCGTTTAAGAAAAATATTTTAAGCGATACAAACAAAGCCCCAATAAGATGGCCATTGATGAGACTATAAAAGTATATATTTTATAAGGCTTAATTCATTTATTTATGCTTTTATTTCTCATTAAATCCTCTAATTAATAGCATTTTTTGTGTTAATAAGTATTTTTGTGTTTTAGAGTGTAAATGTGTTTAAAAATGTATTTTTAATGTGTTTTTATGTTATTTTTGGTAATTTTTAGAGTCGTTTCGGTGTGTTAAATATATGTCTTGTTTGTAAATAATGAAAACTCTAAAAATAATATTGTGTGATTTTATTTTAAGTCTTAAAATATTTGTAACTAAGTTTTGAGTCTTTAAATATGTTCTAATATGTTTCTAGTAATTTCTAAAAATAATATTGAGTCTTAAATAGTATATCCATTAAGGTTTGTTAATTTTAGACGTTTTTGTCTATTTTTAATTAATTTTATGTGTTTTAATGTAAAATAAATATTTTTAATATTTTTGTAAATATTATGTTTGTAAAATAATTAATTTTAGTGTGTTGTGATTTTTAGATTTAAAATTTGGAGGACAAACAGAGCAAATGGTACAAAAAGGGACAAAATCGGGCATTAAATGCATCAAAAATTCGGATTTGAATTTAAGAGGACATGTGGTGAGTTTTTGACCGTTGGATGAGCCGCCCAAACGATCTCAGCCGTCCGAGGAAGGGACGTGTGTCACGCGCCATCAGCTGCTTCAGCCGTGCGTCACAATGCGTTCCACTTTGCGAATTTCAATTGGCGCGTGCATTACAAGCTTCGACAAAGTCCACATGCGTCAGAGAGCATCTCGGGCAGTGTCCAATAGCGTGCAGTTGTTCACATTGAAGCCATCCTTCTAGTCATTCGATGCGAATGCTTTCACCGATCTGACGGTCTCTATTTGTGGGCCACATGTGCCCCACCTGCGCCCAATTTTGACCGCGTTTAATAACCTTGGATCGCGAAGTGAACGGTCTAGATCGTGTCATTTCAGTAGTTCAACCGTCGAGAAGTAGAGGATCTCAACCGAGTTTTCAGATACTGAAGTAAGGCTATACGCGTGGAAAAAAGAAGAAAATGGATCAACATGATCCGATTATTAGATAATAAAATATAATAAAAATAATAATTAAAAAATAAAAACAGTAAATTTTCAAGGCTATAAATAGCCTTCCATTCTCCCGTCCTTAAGCATTCCTTCAAAGGCCTTAGGGCCATTTCTTTCTTTTTCTATTATTAAAATAATAATAATAATAATAATATATAAAAAAATAATGCCTAAATTAGTGTAGAGAGTCTGGTGAGGCACAGAGATGATCTTGTATGCATAGTACTCTGGTATGGATTTTAACTCCACATATACTTTGTAATGCTTATATTTTTGTGGAATAAATTATATTTTTAAGATTTTAATAATTGTTGTTAGTATTGTTACGCTGTCAATTTTTACATAAATTCAGTCATGCTTTCTTTATGTAATTTAATTGTGTTGCATAATTAATATTAATAATAATGACATAATGCTTAATTTTATGAAATGTCTTTTATTGCAGTATGACTTGTTATATTGTCGATTTTAGATATTTCATAAAACAAAGTGCTGTTGGAATTCATGCAACAATTTATTCTAGATATTGATCTTTTCTATCTTAAAATTATGTTAATTATAATTAAATGACAGCGGTTATAATTTTCATAAGTAGTGCACCAAATCATTAGTGAGAGATGATTATTTTGCTAGTCTTTATAGGAAAACCCTTACTGCATTATAGCTTGCTATATTGTCGCTCTCGGTTAACCTATATAATTAGTAAAAAGTGCTTGCAATTAATGAGAGAAGATATAATAAATCAAATACTTTTGATAATTATTAATTGAAGTTAAAATTTCATATCAGTTGTAAAACATACCAGGGATTCTTAAAGCTTCACCGTTTCAATTTTATGCTTTCAATTTTGAATAAAAAAAATCACAAAAATATTTATTTCTTTTAACCTTTGCTTCGAAAAATCACTCGCATTTTTGGCCGTTTATTTTTAACAATTTGACGAGGTACAAATTTTCATCTCCCTATGGATACGACAACCTTTCTATACTACAAACGTTTGCCGTTTAAGAAGAAACATACATTTTTGGGGCGTTACCACCAAACAATTTGACGCCGTTGTAGGGGAGGTGCTGTTACTTTGTCAAATTGCTAAATTAAGCGGGAAACCAAGTAAGTACTCTGTCCTTATCTTGTAAATAGTGTAAATATTATTATTATTTAATTAAGTAGGCTACTATCCACATAAGTTACTATTCATGTCACTGTTCCTTATTCATTAAAAAATAAAAAAAAAATCATAAAAATCATAAAAATTTTATTTTCTTTCCTTTTTCTTTGTAAAATATTTATTTTGTTAGTTTTAGGTTTAGTTTTAGGTTTCTGACTTAGAAATAAAACTTTATAACATTTTAGAGTTAGGTTTTTCAGAAAATAAATTGTGGTTTTGTGAAGAGTATTCTTTAAGGAAGTTCTGTTTGGAGGCTGGTATTGGCTCGGATACCTTTTCCATAGCCGGTTAATTTTGGAAACTTTCCTAACACCAGTCATTCTGGGAACATTGTTCGGACTAGGAGATTAGTTTTTAAGGAGCCTTAGCCCCACCAATCTTTCCTAGAAACATCCTTAAAGTATATAATTCTCAAGATCTACAAAATAACTTAGGCCAATGCTTTTCATTCACTACTTTATTCTCCCCGAATAAAGAAAAGCTTAGCACTTCGTCTTTTCGCTTGTAAATAAAAAAAATTAAATAATTAAATAAAAAATTAAAAAAAATAAAAGACGAACACTTAGGGTTAATGCTTCGACATAGAGACAAACTTGGTCAATTTGTTAAGGCTCCATGCTTAGAAAACCCTAGTGAACAATCATTGAACCCTTTTTTCACATTCTTCATCTTCATCAACCACTTTTTCAAATTCATTTGCGATGGAGAATCTTGGTGAGAATTCTCAAAGAATGCTGATGAAAGATTTCATGCATCTGACTCGCACTTTAACTCCTTCATGTATTGTGTTTCCATCGAATCTTCCACAATAGGATTTTAAGCTAGGTATGATTCAACTTTTACCAATGTTCTTCATATTAGAAAGCAAAAATCCTTATGTTCATATTCGTGAATTCGAGGAAGTTGTCACCACTTTCCATAACCACCCTGACATTGCTGATTCCATCAAATTGAAATTCTTCCCTTTCTCACTGAAAGATAAAGCCAAAAGTTGGCTCTATTCTTTAAGACCTCGATCCATTAAATCATGGAATGACATGACATCTACTTTCTTCCACAAATACTTCCCATATCAAAAGACCAACAATCTCAAGAAACAAATATTGACTTTCTCCCAAAAGGATCATGAAAATTTCTATGAAGCTTGGGAAAGGTTCAAAGATTTTATGTGTTTTAATGTAAAATAAACAGTTTTAATATTTTTGTAAATATTATGTTTGTAAAATAATTAATTTTAGTGTGTTGTGATTTTTAGATTTGAAATTTGGGGGAAAACGGAGCAAAACGGTGCGAAAAGGGACAAAATCGGACATCAAATGCATCAAAAATTCAGATTTGAATTTAAGAGGACATGTGGCGAGTTTTTGACTGTTGGATGAGCCGCCCAAAAGATCTCAGCCATCCGAGGAAGGGACGCACGTCACGCGTCATCAGCTGTGTCAGCCGGGCGTCACAATGTATTCCACTTTGCGAATTTCGATTGGCGCGTGCATTACATGCTTCCACAAAGTCCACGCACGTCAGAGAGCATCTCGGGCAGTGTCCAATAGCGTGTAGTCGTTCACACTAAAGCCGTCCTTCTAGCTGTTCAATGCGAATGCTTTGTCCGATCTGACGATCTCTGTTTGTGGGCCATATGTGCCCCACATGGGCCCAATTTTGACCGCATTTAATAACCCTTGGATCGCGAAGTGAATGGTCTAGATTGTGTCATTTCGGTAGTTCAACCGCCGAGAAGCAGAGGATCTTAACCGAATTTTTAGATACGGAAGGAAGGCCCTACACGTGGAAAAAAGAAGAAAACGGATCAACATGATCCGATTCTTATTAGATAATAAAATATAATAAAAATAATAATTAAAAAATAAAAATAGTAAATTTTGAAGGCTATAAATAGCCTTCCATTCTCCCGTCCTTAAGCATTCCTTCAAAGGCCTTCGGGCCATTTCTTTCTTTTTCTATTATTAAAATAATAATAATAATAATAATAATAATAATAATAATAAAATAATGCCTAAATTAGTGTAGAGAGTCTGGTGAGGCACAGAGATGATCTTGTATGCATAGTACTCTAGTATGGATTTTAACTCCACATTTGCTTTGTAATGTTTATATTTTTGTAGAATAAATTATATTTTTAAGATTTTAATAATTGTTGTTAGTATTGTTATGTTGTCAATTTTTACATAAATTCAGTCATGCTTTCTTTATGTAATTTAATTGTGTTACATAATTAATATTAATAATAATGAAATAATGATTAATTTTATGAAATGTCTTTTACTGTAGTATGACTTGTTATATTGTCAATTCTTGATATTTTATAAAACAAAGTGCTGTCGGAATTCATGCAACAATTTATTCCATAAAAATATATTAATTTTGATTTATTATTATCTTTTCTATCTTAAAATTATGTTAATTATAATTGAGTGACAGCAATTATAATTTTCATAATTAGTGCACCAAATCATTAGTGAGAGATGATTATTTTGCTAGTCTTTATAGAAAAACACTTATTGCATTATGGCTTGGTATATTGTTGCTCTTGGTTAACCTATATAATTAGTAAAAAGTGCTTGCAATTAATGAGAGAAGATATAATAAATCAAATACTTTAGATAATTATTAATTGGAGTTAAAATTTCATATCAGTTGCAAAATATACAAGGGATTTTCAAAGCTTCACCGTTTTAATTTTATGCTTTAAATTTTGAATAAAAAAAATCACAAAAATATTTATTTCTTTTAAACTTTGCTTCGAAAAAGCGCTCGTATTTTTGACCGTTTATTTTTAACAATTTACTAAGGTATAAATTTTCATCTCTCTGTGGATACGACAACCTTTCTATACTATAAACGTTCGCCGTTTAAAAAGAAACATACATTTTTAGGACGTTACCACCAAGCATTTATCATGGAAAAAATTAATTAAAGTAAAAGAAATATTTAAACGCGTGAAAGTGGTCATTCACATAACCACCAACGACAACACTTTGATATTTTGTGACTTTTTGGGCCTTCGAATTGCTTTTTATGTGTTCTTAGTTTATTTCAATTTAATTTTTATTTTATTTCCTTTTAAATTAATTATTTTCCCTCATTTGTATAGGCAAAATAGGTAAACTAGGTAAAATAGTAATTAAAATAAATCTGAAGGACAAAAGGGTCAAACTAAGCCTAAAATGCAACGTTTAAGCAGCCTTGGACAAGCAACTCTGGTGAATAACGCGTGTACGTCCCCCCAACCAGCGGATCAACCACCAGGTCTGCATCAGCAAGCGAGTGCGCTTCACCTCAAGAGAAAGGGACCGTGAAAAGAAGTGGGCCACCTGCTCAGCTCATCAATCTAGGTATTAATTTCATACATCGTGGACTTCATTTCCTCGTGTGCCTGCGTTTCTCCCTATGGCTCGTTTCCACGTGTCCCCCGTACCCAACAGTTTCTTCGCACGCCACTCGTACGACATTCATAGGCCTTGCTTGCTGAATTATTGCTAATGATGGCATGCGTCAAACCCCAAAAGAGACATGTCTTCAGCCATATTTATTTAAATTAAAGATCAAACCTCACTAGAACCCGAGAGGCTGGTGCCTAGGTAGTGGGACGCCCGGACGCATATTGGAAAATTCTAAGGGTGCCTTTAGCAAATAGATTTAAATTACTAATTTAATTTAAGTTAATGTAATTTAAATTAAAATTTGATTTAATAATTTAAATTGTTATTCGAATTGATGTTTGGACATGCATTTAAGTTTGATTCTGTGTATGAAATAAAATTGAAATTTATGTTTAAAAAAGTAGTGAAGATAGTTTTTGATTTATTAATAAATCTAATAAATCTTAATATTAATGATCTTAAAAAATATGCCATATGGATCTTGATTTATTCCTCTATTTATTAAGAACACAGTGAAAAAAAAATTATCTTAATTGGATATCGATGAAGAAGTTATGATTTTTTTCTTCAAATATAGGAAAGAGAATTTTAATTTTTACTGTAACAAAAGCATCCGAGTATCAAAAGTTTAATGGGAGATAAGAATTTTGAAAACTTAGATTCTTGATACTCAAATGATTCGAATTTTGAGGGAAACAAACATATATCCGAATGATTCTTGATACTTGAATCTAAATTTGAGTCCATTGAGTTCAAAGAATGCCTCAACCAAACATACCCTAAATATGTCAAATTTTTTTAATTGCTCAAAGCCAATAAATAGGACCTTATTAAGGTGCTTTAGAACAGGCCTAATCCTCTATAATTGGGAGCCAGAGAAAAATACATAGGCAATTTTTATTAGGCTTTTATTTTTTTATTTTTAGGTTTGAGAAAATTTAAGGGAAAAAATATTTTGAAGATCAAGAAGAAAAAATTAAAAAATGAAAAGTCAAGTTTGGAGAATTATAATACCTCCATATGGGTTTTTTCTTTCCAATTTTATAATCTTTATATTTTTTTTATATTTGAGATGTTAGAACCCTTGATTTGTATTTTATAGGACTTTGATGGAGTTAATATTAGACTAAGTGCCCTAAGGATTAAGTGATGTAATTGTTTTTGAGACATTTAATCAATAAAGAATTATTATTTTTTGTCATATATCAATATTTTCCTCTTTATGTTTACTTATATTGAATGTATTATAAGCAACTTGTAGTCTAAACTTTTATGATCATGTATATGATGGACAGATTATGGGAAAGACGTAAATCTTAAAGAGATAGTCTAAATATGAAAGGTTTACAATCTAGAGAATAAAAATGGGCACTTTATTCATGTTAAGACTGATATATTGCCTACATCCGTATCAGCCGATGACTTTTCTTGGTCATCGGAGTAGGACTCTGCTAGTAGATATATTGGCATATTGTTATTAGTGAGGATATATTGGATCAATACTAAAGATGAATTAATTTGATTAATAATTTCTTATTCAAATCAATTAACTTTAGACAATCATATATGTTGCATCTTAATTCTAAAATGAATTATCCCCATTTCCAGCTAATACTGCCTTCACCACACTAAATCCTCTACGAACTTAAACTAGAATGAGAGTTCTTCTCCCAAGCACATTAGAAATTGAGACAAGTTGGTGCTACATGCATAATTGTAAAACATCTTACCAAGTTTGAGGGCATTTACAATGAAGACCCATATGTATTGTTCTATGCAATATTTTATAGGCAAAAGCTGTTCTTTGACGACCGCTTCTTCATGTTAGGCTGAGGCTAATAAACCGAGTGCTTCTTGGGATGCAATCCAACGGATGGTGAGCACGCCAAAAGAGACTTGATCTTTTTAACTCTCCTCCACTCTATTTTTTTATTTATTGCTTTTATTTTTTTTTTTATTTTTTGTGTTTGTGTTTGTTTTTTCTCTTTTCTTCTATGCTTGGTCTTACATTGAGGACAATGTAAGGGTTAACTATGGGAGGGAAGGATTTAGAATTTTTCTTGTTTTAAAAACAATTAAATTTTTTGTAAATTTTTCATTTTACTTTTAGGTTTTTAGTCGTTTTTGACTCTTAGGATGCCTTCCAACTTGTTTAATGAAAATTAGGCATTAATTTTTATGGATTTGATCGATTATCAGTATTGTGTCAAATCATGATATTATTCTTTGGTTAATTGTATTTATGATGAACATACTCACACTTATGCGGTTGGTCATGTTATTTGGTAAAAAGACTCAAATGTTAGATTAAGTAGATTTTTATACCCTCATTCTAACTTTCACAATAATTTTGACATGAAGGGATTAATTGTTAGAACTCTTTTGGAGGTCTTTCGAGGTGCACAACAAATCGAGCATTACTTGGAATATGATGACACTAGGATTTCTAGCACCAAGGCCAAAATGGCCAGAGGCCCAATTGATGTTCTAAAGAACATCCCCCTAGTAAGCCAAGTTGAGCTTTTCATGTAAACCTTTTTATTTTGGCCACCCACATCTTCTTACCTAGCATGATATTTTTATATCTCTACCCTTGTTCTAAAGATAAATTGGGCTTCAGAGATTTATGTCAAGTACAAAGGAATTTTGCAAGATTTGTGTTAGGAATATAATATAAGTGTGGGGGAGGGAATTGAATTGAATCAAGGATTTTAGAATGATGCAAGTGTTAGACATGTATGCCCTAAGGAGTAAAAATGTAATGAGTTTTTGAAGACATTTTTATCAATAAAGAATTCATTTATTATTTATATACCAAATCTTGTCCTCTTTATGTTCATGTTTGTTGAATGTATGATAAGCAAACAATAGTCTGAGACTGTCGGTCTAAACCTTTAAGAATTGGGCATATGATAGACAGATTATGCAGAAGACATGATTCTTAAGGTGACAGTCTAAATCATAAGATCCGCAATCGAGGGAATAAAGTTGGGCGCTTTATTCATGTAATGATTGTTATGTTGTCTATATCCCTATTGGGAGATGGTTTGTCTTGACCATCGAGGTGGACTCCGTGAATAGAAACATTGGCATGTTGTCATAGGTGACGATGTGTTGGATCGGGACATAAAGTGAATTGATTTGGATTAATAATTGCA
>CAMOHE010053340.1:18067-30797 GCA_946598075.1 Artocarpus hirsutus | reverse complement strand
TTTTAAAGTTTCAAATGCGGAAGAAAATTTATAAAATAATAGAAGTCCATCAAATAAATATTCTCAAAAATTATAAAACATATCCTTAAAAATTCAAAAAATAATAAACATACTCAGAATCATAAATGATGGATTATTTTATTAAAAATATCTTTCCTTGGCGTTCTTCCATTTGCAATTCTTCTTGCTTAGCTCACACGCCTGTCAGTGTCCTCCGCCTACTCCATAACTTTCTTACCCTTATCTGCAACATGATATAAAACTTGAATAAGCTAATGCTTAGTAAGTACATTGTAATTCTCACAACTTAAAAACATTTCATGAACATCATCAACTTCATCATTATCGTCATCATAATAGTGCACTAGGCACATTTTCATAGGAACATATCTTTCATTACATTAACCATATTAAAACTTATTCGTTTTATCTTAAGGGCCCAAGTGTTGCACCATAATCATCATCATAGGCGCGCCGTCATGAGAGGAGAGGGGTTGCAAATCCCAAACCAAACATGACATCATAAACATAAACATATCATAACATTGGGTGTGCAACACTTATTTAGGTGATACATATACATACTAATACTTTCATGCTTTGAAAAACATTATCATCAATACATGCATAAACTTTCATAATAATACATCATGTATATTCGTCATAAAACCATCATGAACATAGAATTCAAACTTTTTATAAACTCATACTTTTCATAATTCATCATGTCGCAGGTGAGAATGTACTTACCTCAAAAGCTTACTTAACCTTATCTTGTAGGTGACAACACCGCGGTCTTGATGTGCTCACTTCTCATTGTGTTCATGTCATCATTCATAAAATGGTAATTAACATTTATTTTAATGAATTAATTACCATAACATAACATCCATAACATCATACATGCATACATTCCTTGAAAACATAAACTTATAACATATTTTATTGACTTTAAAACATTAAAACAACACTTTCAATCATACTTATATTTCTGACCTCCATGAATTTAAAAATTAATAACCTTACATTCACACATAATTTGAGTACCAAAATTGACAATAACATAGATAACAAATATACTTATCACCATGATTTTTCTTTAGTCATAAAAATCTCATTTAATAATTTAAACAAGTCACATAACATTCTACATGCAATCTACCAGCAATAGTTAGGCAGTGAACAAATTTTATCTCAGGTCAAATTTTCACATTTTCATATCATAGAAAAATCCACAAAAATTATCACATGTAATAAACACATAGAATTATAACATATTCATAAATCACCCTTAAATAAATTCCTAACGCCACAAACCATGCATTGGAAGGCAGAGACCAAAAATACACTCTATGTGCAAAACAGTGAGTTACATGTAATAATTTGTGCCAAACAATTAAAATAAACTTATTTGGACCTAAAAATTCATATGATATCATTTTTAACATATACATACAGTAGCACAAAATTTCTCATCTCCAAATAAAATTATATAATCGTACAAAAACATTACGCAATAATAGTTTAACAAATTTACTGTTTAAACAATATAAATACCTAGCATCCATAAAGTCTCCATAACTCATAATATATTAATCAAATCATCACCATATTTTGCAGTCCTTTACTTAACATATATATAAACATGTATACCAAATTTCGAGCAAAATAACCTTCATTTGCATTAAATACAATACCCATATATATGAGCAACATAAACAGACAGCAACAAATTACTGTGAGTGGTGGGGAGAAGAAAATTCATAACTTTTATAGAAAAATCAAAATAACGTGAAACTTAGAAGAAAATCACATAACACATGCATAAATAACATATAAAAATTTCAGAGCAAAACACAATTCCTAGACGAAGATATAGCAGTCGGTTTAAAGAGAGAAAATTGCAGAAATAAGCCTTTACCTCAAACGATTTTCTTCAATCTTCAGAACTCCTTGAATTAACGCCAAAGGACTTATGATATTTTAACAAAGAATTGTAGGGGAAATTTGAGAGGAAGAAGAAGAAAGAAACGTGATAGGCAGAGAGAGAATGAGAGAGAAATCGAGATAGAGAGAGAGAGAGGAAATATTTTTACGTGAAAATGAGAATGGGGTAAAGGGTATTCTCCCCTTTCAATATCAGAATTTTCTGATTAATTTGAGGCATTCTTCACGTGGGAAATGGAGGAGATTAAGCTAGAAAAGTCAGAACTTCCAAGAGTGTTTCGAGTTACCATATTTTGCCTCTTTTAAAAATAGGAAACCTTATCAAAAGCATTCAATCCATTCCAAGTCAATTGCTTCTTACCAAAATTAAAGAAATCATTCCATATTAACGTCAATTATTCAAAATAAATCATCCAATCACAAAATCAACCTTATCACAAATTTTGTGAAATTTCTGCTAATTGCTTGTCAGCTGTCATCGGCCTGTCGATCTCTCTCTTCAGCCTGTCGATTCCTGAAGTCTGGCCTGCCGATGATATATCATCGGCCTGCCGTTCCGAGGAGGGTCATTTCGGCCTACCGAACTGAATGGTCCGGCCTGCCGATCTGCCCTATCACACAAAAATCATTCATAACATTAAATTATCAATAAAAATATGATTAAACATATAACATTAATAACATGAACACTTGAGCACATCAATTCCATGTGAGCGTCACCTGCCATAACACTTAAAATAAAATGGTTAGCACCATTATATTATATATCATAACACATATCATAAATATAACATTTAACGTCGTTATTTTTATAACATAATCCGTTACATAAAATTAGGCGGGTGTTACAATATTAATGACATATATGTTCTATATGAAACTGTGCCAGGTGTACTACTATGGTTATGATGATTATGAGTATGATGTTGCATAAAGATGTTAATAATTTATGTTGTGAGATACAACAGTGTACTTACTATGCTTTTGCTTACTTAGTTTATGATCATGTTACAGATAAAGGTAAGAGGATTATGGAATAAGTAGAGGGCATAGAAGGGTGTGTGTGCTATGAATGATGGATTGAAAATAGAAGAACACCAAGAAAGAATTCTAAATTTTTTGAACTATGTTTTTATTTCTTTGTATGTTTATTTTTCGCACTATGATGTGAAAAGACTTAATTTTATGTTTTCTTGTGTTTTGCAAAAGATCGGCCATCCAATCATTAACGATCGGACTGTCAATGCTGTATCAGCCTATTGATTACCCTGTATCGGCCTGTCGATCCAAGTGTTTTGAAAACTCTGATTTTGCAAAGCCTCTGATGGCCTGCCGATTGAAGTTTAGACTGCTGGTCATGTTCAGCCTACCGATGTCCAAAGTTTGACCTACCGAACTATGAAAACAGATTTTAAAGGTTATTTTAATAAATATTTAATTTACGTTCTTATTTTTTTGGTGTTGACAAACTATTTAGATAAGTGTATAAGGGGTTCTAAAATATTCGTATTTAGTTTAAAAAAAAGTATGCATGGATCCTAGGAATATGTTTATCAAATTATGTTTTTAATTTAAATAATTTATCTTAAATAACGATAATAAGGATGAATGTAATGACATCTATGACGTTCGTAAAGGGGCGCTACGGGCTTTGGTATTAGAGTGAATTTATGTTTTCAATTCATTTCGCCACACGTCAATTCAAGTCCTCCAAGTAAGTATACTTCAAGTTAAATCTTATGGATGTAAGTTTGATGATAAGTTTTAGATGTATAATGATAAATGCTCTAGTGCATAATCTTGTAGTGAAATCCTGTCTCATTCAATAAATTGGAAGATTATTCCTAAGCTCATAATTCTTTTAGGAAGTCCAAGATGCAAAGCCGTAGAAGGATTCAAACTTATGCTCAAGCCAATGCTGCTAATGACAACCAAACCAATGAAAGACTGATGATGATGATTGTCAAACTACAAAGGAAACTCTAGGATAAAAGGAGAGAAATCGAAGAACTCAGAGCTAGTAGTCAAGGGGTGAAAGACATGGTGAGAACATGCCACCTCCTCCTCAGCCACAAAGAGAGGAAGTCCTAGCTCCGACACTAGAACTAAGACCCGCCTACCAAGAACCGTTACTAGTCAGATGGAAGAGGGTTAAGCTAGCAAACTTTGAAGGTTCTAAGGATCCTCTAGTCACCCAAAGATGGTTAAAGACAATCGAAGCCACCCTGAAACTCATGGGTTTTACAAAACATGAGAAGGTCCTTTGTGCCTCGTACTGCCTTACCATGGAGGCTAGAATCTGGTGGGATGGAATCGAACAAAGCAGGAATGTTGATGAGATGACATGGGCTGATTTTGTTCATGAATTTAACACGAAGTTTTTCCATATGAACATTACTCATAAGCATTATGATGAGTTTGAGAACCTGCACTAAGGAGACATGTCAGTTATCGATACGGTGGCTAAATTCGACCAGTTGGCACGTCTTTGCCCAGGGATGGTTAGCAATGTTAGTGAAAGGGTCAAAAGATTGATCAAAGTCCTCAGGCCAGAGATTGCTACAATTGTTGATAGGGCAAGTCCATTCAGGAACCAAGAACAGGTTGTCTTGAAAGCGCAACAAGCTGAGTTCCATTTGTCAAAACTAAGAAGAAACCAACCCCAACCAGGTCAACCGATGAACAATGCAAACACTTAGAACCGACCTCAAAACAGAAACAACAACAATAGTATTAGCAACAGCAACAACCAGAACTGGAAGAATACCAAGAAGAAGGGTAACTTCCAGAACCAGCAGCGCTCAAGTAATAAGAAGCAGAATGGTGGACAGTACAATAACAATAATAGGCAAATTTAACCATACGCAAAATGTGGGAAGAAACATCCAAGTAATGCTGTTTAAGGACAAACCAATGTTTCATTTATGGACACAAAGACTACTTTGCCAAGAACTACCCCAACTAGACTAATTTTCCAACTCAGTAGAGAACTGCTTATGCCCAACTTCATTAGATGCAAACTACCTTAGAAGGGCTGCTGATTAACTGGGGAAGACTTGAAGCACCACCTACCGATGCCCTCATACATGCAATGAGGAAAGAACAAGTGCTGCTGAAGGCTCTAATGTTGTCACAAGTCAGATTTTAAGTCTTTCTTTGAATGCACATGCTCTCTTTGATATGGGTGCCACGCATTCTTTTGTATCCTCATCTTTTAATAAGAAGCTTGAAGAACATTTAGAACCTATGAGATAGGGGTTCACTGCAACACTATCCTCTGGGGAAGTGATGATGTCTATGCATTATTTGCGTACAGTTCCTCTATGGATTTTTAAAAGAGAACTCTTTGTCGATCTTATTGTGATCGATATGTATGATTATGACATGATTCTTGGGATGGATTTTCTAAGTAAGTACAATGCTTCCATCGAATGCTAGAAATAAAAAGGTGACTCTTCATCGAGAGGGTGAGCAAACATTCGTATTTGTGGGCAAGCCTAGAAAGAAGCCAAACATGTTTTTGTCAGCTATGAAAGCAAGGAAGTTGTTAGCAAGCAGCTACATAGGTTATTTGGCAAACATTGTAGACAAAAGTCAAGAAGAGAAAGCCAAGATTGATGATGTTACGGTAGTTTGAGAATTTCGAGAGGTATTTCTAGATGATCTATCGAGTCTACATCTGGATAGAGAAATCAAATTTGAGATCGAGCTCGCTTTAGGCACCAATCCAATTTCCAAGACACCTTACAAAATGGCTCCAATGGCATTGAAAGAGCTTCATTTGTAATTAAAGGAGCTTTTTGATAAAGGCTTTATCCGACCTAGTCACTCACCATAGGGAGCACTAGTCTTATTTGTCAAGAAGAAGGATAGTTCTATGAGACTCTACATCGACTATAGAGAGCTGAACAAGGTAACGAACAAGAAAAAGTACCCGCTGCCTCGAATCGATGATTTGTTTGATCAACTTAAAGGTGCATCTATGTTCTTAAAGATTGATTCGTGGTCGGGATACCATCAATTGAAGAGAAAAGAAGGAGACAACCCTAAAACAGCCTTTAGATTGAGGTATGGTTCCTACGAATTTGTGGTTATTCCTTTTGGTCTAACAAATGCACCTGCAGCATTTATGGACTTGATGAATTGGGTATTCAAGGATTTTCTTGATAAATTTGTTATTGTGCTTATTGACGATATTCTTGTTTATTCGAAGAGTCGGGAAGAGCACGCTAAGCATCTGAGAATCATGTTGGAGACTCTAAAGAGGCATGAGATGTATGCAAAGTTCTCAAAGTATGAGTTCTGGCTTGATAGTGTATCATTCTTGGGCCATGTTGTGTTGAAGGAAGGAATAATGGTGGATCCTGGTAAAGTTGAAGATGTTCTTAATTAGAAACAACCAAAGAATGCAAGTGAGATAAGAAGCTTCTTGGGTCTAGCTGGCTATTACAGGAAATTTGTGAAAGATTTCTCCAAAATAGCAGTGCCTTTCACAAATTTAACATGCAAAGGAAAGAAGTTTCAATGGTCGAATACGTGCAAGAAAAGTTTTCTAGAATTGAAGAAAAGGTTGACTACAGCTTTAGTTTTGGCTATTCCGGAAGGGAATGATAGATCTATAATTTACAATGATGCTTCTAAAATGGGTTTGGTGTTATATTAATGCAGAATGATAGAGTGATCACTTATGCTTCGAGACAGTTAAAAGACTACAAGAAGAACTATCCTACTCATGACCTCAAATTGGCAGCTATAGTTTTTGTACTGAAGATTTAGAGACATTAATTGTACGGAGTTCAATGTAAGATTTATACTGATCATCAAAGTTTAAAGCACTTTTTCACTTAGAAGAACCTGAATATGAGACAGCGAAGATGGTTAGAGTTAGTGAAGGATTATGATTGTGAAATCCTTTATCATCCAAGAAAGGCTAATTGAGTGGCTGATGCTCTGAGTAGGAAGATGGATGCAACGTTGATGTCATTACATGAGATGTCTTAGCCTTTGAGAAAAGAAATTCTAAACTTTGGTTTAGAAATCATAATAGGATAGCTTTCAATATTGACTCTTACTCCATCATTATTTGATGAGATTCAAAGTAAGCAAGACGACGATGTAAGCCTAACCAGGATCAAGTAGGAAATTGGTGAAGGAAAATGTAAAGAGTTTTGTCTTACAGATGATGGAACTTTATATCTCAAGAACAGCCTATGTGTTCCCAACGTTGATGGTTTAAGGGAAAGAATTTTAGTAGAAATTCACGATACTCTTTACTCAATTCATCCTGGTGTGACAAAGATGTATAATGATCTAAGGGACAATTTTTGGTGGTTTGGAATGAAGCGTGACGTTGATATGTATATGAAGAAGTGTTTGACATGTCAACAAGTCAAAGATGAACAACAAAGACCTGGCGGTGATTTGCAGTTAATTCAAATACTAGAATGGAAATGGGAAGAGAATGCAATGGATTTCATTACCAGTTTGCCCAAGACTATGAATGGATATGATGCTATTTGGGTTGTTGTCAATCGGTTGATGAAGACGGCACATTTTGTTCCCATTAAAATCACTTACTCTATGGAGCGGTTAGCAAAACTCTATGTCAAGGAAATAGTGTGACTTCATCGAATTCTTAAGTCTATCATTTTTGATCGTGATGGTAGGTTCACATCCAAGTTTTGGAAAAGTGTACAGAATGCGATGAGAACTAAGTTATACTTCAGTATAGCTTTTCATCCTTAGACTAATGGCCAGACAGAGAGGGCAAATTTGATCTTAGAAAATATGCTTCGGGCCTATGCTCTTGATTACAGGACCAACTCGTGTAAAATGTTACCATTTGCAAAATTCGCTTATAACAACAGCTATCAGGCGACGATTGGAATGGCACCTTATGAGGCACTTTATGGGTGAAAATATAGGCCGCCTATATGTTGGCATGAAGCTAGTGAAAAGAAAATGATGGAAAGCGTTGATGGTGAAAAGACTGATTTTGTCAATGAAAATTCTGAGATGATAAAGTTGATAAGGAAGAGAATTGAGACCGCTCAAAGTCGTCAAAAGTTCTACGTCGATAAAAAAAGAAGGCCCTTAGAATTCACTGTAGACGATTCTGTATTCTTAAAGATTGTGCCAATGAAAGGAGTTATGACATTCAAAAGGAAAGGCAAGATGAACCTGAGGTTTATTGGACCTTATGAAGCAGATAAGCAAGGTAGCTTATCAATTGAGATTACCATTGGAGATGTCAACTATTCATGATGTATTATTCTATGTTTTAATGCTAAAAAAGTATGTTTTAGACCCTATGCATGTGATTAAGCCACAGGTAATTAAAATACGAGATGACCTCAGTTATGAAGAAAAGCCAGTGGAGATTTTAGACTAGAAGACTAAAATCTTAAGGAATAAAGAAATTCCTTTGGTCAAGGTGTTATGGTGAAATCACCCAGTGTAAGAAGCTACGTGGGAATGTGAAGATGACATAAGGATATCCGCAATTGTTTAAAGTTTCGAGGATGAAACTCTTATAAGGTGGGGAGAATTGTAACACCCACCATTTTTCATGTAACGGTTAATGATAGATATTTAACGACGTTAAGTATTTTCTTTATGATATAATGTTATTGACCATTTATTTGAGAATTATGACAAGCGATGATCACATGGAATTGATGTGCTCAAGGTGTTCATGTCATTTATAATGTATGTGTGATAAATATTTAATGTTTTAATTGCGCGAAATGTTATATGTGGTACTTTGGCAGGTTGAATTTTCCTATTCGGTAGGACAATTGTTTGTCCAAAATGGCAAGCAGATGGATTTCATCGATAGGCCGAACCCCACAACTTCGGTAAGCCGAACTGAGCCGTCGGTAGGTCGAAGGCTGCTGACAAAAAATCAGCAAATAATTCATGAAATTGTGGCATTGATAATTAATATAATTGGTTGTGAAATTCTGAATAATTGATATATTTTTATCTCTTTCCTTACCCATGTTAGGGAAGGTTTGACTTTTTGAAGATAATTTGATTTTGTGATAAGGTTTCCTAATACGAAAAGATAAGATTTGGCAGTTAGAGCAAATCTTGGACTTTCCCCTTATCTCTCCCCATCATACACGCATATACACCCTTATTTTTAAAGAAAATCTATTTCAAATATAGAGGAGATTATTTCCTTTCACACCATTCCTAATTTTTTTCACGTATAGTATTCTCTCTCTGTCGCTCTCTCTTTCTCCCCCTCTCTAAAATTTTCTCAAGCACACTCTCTTTCTTTCTCCATATTTTTCTTCCCTTTCTCTCCCTTTTTTTTCTTGCAAATATTTGAATGAAATATTGGGCATTCTTGGCCTAATTCAAAGAAAGATTGTGAAGAATCATTTTGACGTAAAAACTCATTCTAGGCTTGTTCCTAAAATTGTATTCTCTCTTTAATCCGACCCTCATAACTTTCTCTGTGGATGTCCATTTGCTACGAGATTTTAGTATTATGTTTATGTATGCTATGTGATGTTCCTCAAAATTTGACACCATTTGGAATTTTCTACGTTAAGACATTGAATTTTTATTCAATGCCACTCATGTTTTATCAGTGTTGATCGATAATGTTTCAACAGTGATATGATGAATCTTGTATGTGATCTTGAACTTTCTTTAAGATTAGGTTTTATGGCTGTATATTTAGTGAATTCTAGACTTCTTGTTTGTGTGACCTTTTTGTATGGGTAAACGAATTTATTTGCTAATGATACTTTTTGTATTTCTATGTTAATAAGTCGTCATAAAAATTTTAAGATCAAAGTAATTTTATTTTAATTGTTTGAGTATGATGATCGTGTGTTGCTCACTACTTTAAGTATTTATAGTTTATTTGGTCTTTGAATTCTAATGTATGTTTTGAATTATTGAAAATTTATTTGAAGCTAACTTTTGGGTCTGTTGTAGTTTTAGGTGTCTATTGTATGTAGAATTTTTATGAAATTATTTTATTATATAGATAATTTATTTTATGAAGGATAGTTAAGGCTGTTTATTGTTTTGTTGTTGCTGGCAGATTTTGTGTTGTGTATTGTGTGACTTATTTTAGTTATATTGGAATCTTTATGGCTATAGAAAAATTAGGGTAACTTACGTATATGTTAATTATATCCCTGCAAAGTTTTATGCCTTAATTGTATGAGAATTGTGAATAATTGAGCTATGTATTTCCTATGGTCAGGCATATTTTAATATTTCAGTTTTGCATGAATATTTGCAAGTTGATAAAGTGTACTTATGTTCTTGTATTTCTTGAGATGGAAGAATGAATGATGTCTTATGGTATTGGATGGTTTCATGAAAAAAAAAAAAATTTATTTGCATGTGGATGTATGACATGAACACTACAAGAAGTGAGCACATCGAGACTGCGGTGACGTCATCTAAGATAAGGTTTTGTAAGCAAGTAAAGTAAGTACATCACCTGCAACATGATAAGGTTTATGACATGTTTGAAATTTATGTTCATGATAATTTCAATGATGATTTATATGATGCTTTTATTTAATGCTTTATTTTGAAAGTTTTGATGCACAAGAAGGTTTATGCATGTTTTGATGATGAGATATTTCAAAATTAAAAGTATATATACATATATATATATGTATCACCTAAATTATTGTTGCTACCCCATGTTTATGTCTATGTTTATGATGTCAAAAGTTGGACTTGTCATGTTTGGTTTGGGATTAGCTACCCCTCTCCTCTCATGACAACGTGCCTACGATAATGATAATGGTGCAACACTTGGGCCCCCAAAGATAAAATGAATGAAGTTTTAATACAGATATTGTTAGTGAAAGATATGTTCTATATGAAACTGTGCCAAGTGCACTACTATGTTTATGATGATTATGAATATGATGTTGCATAAAGATGTTCATAAAATATTTTATGTTGTGAGATAGGAAAGTATACTTACTAAGCTTTTGCTTACTTAGTTTATGATCATATTGGGAGGATCATGGAATAGGTGGAGGGCAAGGACGGGTGTGTGAGTTATGAACAATGGATTGAAAATGGAAGAATACCAAGAAAGAATTCTAAAATTTCTGAACTATGTTTTTATTTCATTGTATGTTTATTTTCTGCACTATGATGTGAAAAGACTTGTTTTCTATTTTCTTGATTTTTGCAGAAGATTGGCCTTCCGATCATTAATGATCGGATTGCCGATTACCCTGTATCGGTCTGCCAATCCAAGTGTTTTGAAAACTCTAATTTAATAGAGCCTCTGATAGCCTGCCGATGGTTGAAGTTCAAACTGCCGGTCATGTTTGACCTACCGATGTCCACAGTTTGGCCTACTGAACTATGAAAACAGATTTTAAAGGTTATTTTAATAGATATTTAATTTATGTTCTTATTATTTTGGTGTTGACAAACTATTTAAATAAGCATATCAAGGGTTCTGAATATTCATATTTAGTTTTAAAAAAAAGTATGTATGGATCCTAGAAATATGTTTATTAAATTATGTTTTTAATTTAAATAGTTTATCTTAAATAACGATAACAACGATGAATGTAACGACATATGTGACATTTGTAAGGGGTGCTACACATCCTGTAGGGTGTCTTGGATATGGGAGCTGTACTAGGTATTAACTCAATCTCGAATTCAAGCTCGCTCTCGGTGGCAACCCTGGTAGATTTTCTAAGAATACCTATAGAAACTCATTCACAATTGGGACATCTTTTACTCTCGCTGCCTGCCCTGCCTACATGTCACAACACTAGTTAGAAATCCCAAACATCCACTATCTAGTGGTTTGCTAGCTCTCAAAGCTGATATCGCTGGAGTTCTCAATCCACCCAACATGCCAGTAAATGAAAACTCTGTTGGGTTTTGTTGGATTTTGTGATTCAAATACGCAACGAAAAATTAAAAATTAATTCCCACAAGACCCTCGTAGGATCATGCAATTCGATTAGATTGATAAGAAAGTCATAAAATCTTACCAGGATGACAAAACGGGCAAGATTCTGGAAAGGAGAGAGCGGGTTCACTTCGATGGCACCCTAACTTGAGCTTTTATATTCGGGATCGGATTCAGACGTTGTTATTTAGAGCAACGTCCTCTATAGGTATCCACACGAACAGACTTTCTCTCAAAAACGAATTGGTGTGCTAGCACTCTCTCTTTTGCGTTAAATGACTCTCTCTAATTTTAGGGTTTTAATGTCTTTTTGCCTTTTAGATTGAGAGAGCGCCTTTTCTCTTCTTAATTCGACTAGAAACCCTAAAACAGATATATATGTATATATCTATTGACTTCGAGATAGAGTCAGATTTTAACTAGGGTAAATTGTAATTCGAATATGATTCAGAAAATCTACATAATGTCTGCAATTCTAATATGATTTAGATAATCTAGATAATGTCAGTAATTTGAATATGATTCAGATAATCTAGATAATGTCAGATTCAATGAACCTAGACATATCTAGTACATCGAATCTAGACATTATCAGGTTCATCGAACCTAGACACAGTTAACCCAAAATTCGTTCTTGGTCTGTTCTAAGTGTGCGACCTTGTAGGTTCACATAATGTTGGTAGTGGGCTTGAAATTTTGTTTTTGGCCTACAAATCATAAGCAGCCTCTAGCAAGACATTGTGATTACCTAAGTTATGCGAATGTCAATAATCCGACATAACCTAATCCACAATAAGTATTAAAGTCCTTTTGTCTCTAGATACCTTGATTGAACATAAGGCATGGTTTATGTCATCC
>CAMOHE010053340.1:0-17556 GCA_946598075.1 Artocarpus hirsutus | reverse complement strand
TTAGGTAGAATTAACTATTCATAGAATTAGAATAAAAAACAATAATGAAAATGCCTCTTTATTAATAAAATGCAAATGTAATAAAATCAATATGTGGTCATTACATAATTGGCCTAGAGCACATCACTAACAAATTCTCCCTCTTTCGAAGGTCTAAATACTACAATCTTTCTTTTACAATCAATGCATGCATTATACTTTGTCAACCAATCCATTCCCAAGATTACTTCATAATCTATCATATTCAATACAACTAAATCAAAAAATAATTCTCTTCCATCAATTACCACTAGACAAGCTTGTAGTATTTGACTTAACTGCATAATCTCCCCATATGGTAATGTGACGCTATATTGCATCTCTAGCTTATTTGCTTGTCTGCCCAGTCTTCTCACATATGTTTTGGATGCAAAGAAATGAGTGGCACCTAAATCTATTAATGCACATGCAATGATTCCATGAACAAGCATCTCACCTGTGACAACTAATGAACATGTAGCTGCCTCAATTTGTGTAAAAGTAAAAACCCTAGCAGGGACTTTCTTTTGCTGATCACCAGAGGCTGAAGGACAATCCTTGGCATAATGTCGGCTTACCACAAGTATAACATAACCCCTATCTACACTCTCCATGATGAAACTTCCCACATTTGGTGCACTTTATCCTCCTAACTTTGGTGGACGAGGTTGCTTGGGTCTGCTGTTTTGGACCTTTACTTCTCTTGCATTGGTCCAAGGACCTCTGGTTCCAATTACCTTGCCGTTTCTAGCCATTTCTAGCCCATGGTGGACCTTGCTATTGTTGTTGCTATCGTTTGCCCCTATTTTCCTGATTCTCAAACTAGAATCATCTACCCTAATTGCCCCTAAATTTGTTTTCTTTCTCACTTGCTTTTCTATGAGCCTCAACTAGTTTCTTTTGTATTTTATCCACCCTCAGTGCTTTATTAGCCACTTTTGTAAAGTTTGCTCCCTCAAGATTAGCCACTTCCATATCTTTATGTATTATAGGATTCAGCCCATTAAGAAACTAATTAATCCTCTACTACTCATTATTATTCAGATAGGTGGTATAACGTGAGAGCTCATCAAATTTTCTTATATACTCAGCTATTGTCATCATGCCCTATTTAAGATTGGCAAACTCTCTTCTCCTTTCATCTTGGTGTTAGATGTCACAAACTTCTCCTCTAGTAAATCCCTAAAAATTTCCCATGTCATGGTGTTGATGTCATGCATGACTATCATAGTATCCCACTTGGTCCTCCCTCAACATCATAATAGCATAATACACCTTATTAGTATCCGGTATTGTGGCACGACCAAACAATCTCTTCATGGTGCATATCCAGTTCTCTACAGTTTTAGAATCTCTAATACCCTCAAGCACTGGTGGCTTAAATTTCAAAAAGGCTCACCTATAGTGTTTGCTACTAGTACAGGTGGGGAAGGAGCAGGACGAGGTGATGGTAGTGGCGGAGCAAGTTAATCAGCTTGTATCTTGGCTTGTTGTTCCAAAAATCTCTCCATCAAATTAGCAAGCCTATCAAGACGGGTATCTCTACTATCCTGTTCTCCGGAGGTACTACTCTCCCCAACACGCTCAGCCTGACTTCTAGTTCTAACCACATTTCCCTGCAATTTGATACGGCCTTTCTCACATATAATCACAATAAATGGCCAATACAAGCATGAATTTAATGTAAACATAATATATATCAATGTGCATTATAAGCACAAACTTATTGGTTGGCTGCATTCCCTTATCTTGTGACCTTTGTAGATGAACAATCCACAAAATAAACCTTGCTTTGATACCACCACTATAGCACCCATCTAACATAATCCTCCAAGACCAGTTTAGTTATATTAAGTAGTGTTACATCTTACCTTTTTACTTATGTTAACCTTAATATGTCATTCAAAACGAGTATAAAAATACAGGCAAATTTAAACTTTTAAAAAGTTTTAACTAGTGAGGATATCAAAACATATGTAATATATCCTAAAGGGATAGCCAAATATACACAATATAATACACCTATCAAAAATAGGCTTAGTCGTGAACCATATAAAATCCCTTTGGCTCGCCAAAATGTATATATAATAAGACAACAAAATGACAAGTCCACTAGTCCATATATGTTAACCTCGAGCATCGAGAGTGCACTAGCCAATTATCTAGCCTTAGCCACTACTGGGACATGCCCTCATTTGCATCACCATAAAAATGAGTGAGCTAATGCCTAGTAAGTAGAATTATGCAAGAATGAGTAGTATTTGAATTAATGAACTCAATTAATATATGTTTACTCTTTAAATTTTCACTTTATCATTCTTTTATTCCATTTACACTTCATTGTATCTTTCATACTGTTAAAATAGTGTGCACATTGTTTAGGGTTTCCTAGAGGGGAGGTATTACATCCTAGATGGTTAAATCATTAGCGTCTCGAACACTTAACATCTCACATGGCATCCCAAATGCCTAATCATTCCATCCCTGTCGCTCAAAAGTTTCACATGGCATCCCAAATGCCTAATCATTACGTCCTTGATGCTTAAAAATTGCACATCATTGCGTCCTAAACGCTTAGAGTCTCGTCACAACTCACCAGTATGATCAATTTCACATTTTTCATAATTTTTTACATGCTAGCAAATATTTGAAGTCATAACATGTAGTGTAGTGCATATAACTTTCACATATCAATTCATAACATTAAATGCACAACATTATGGTGCTAAAGGTAAAATTCTACTTACTTTACTCAATGTGACTGTTAATAAAGCTCTACTTACATTACCACCAATTTGACAATTAATATCAAATATTAAGGAGCTCATTTTCCTATTTTAAATATTTATTCTGAGTCTATTCCTTATAATTAGCTTCACTTTAACTTCTTAAATTACAAAATATATCAAAATTAAACTTCAATTGAACTCATGGTTCGAAAAAAATGAAAAACAAACTCTAGGGTCTCAAAAACCCCTGACTAGGCGATTTGGCCTAGTCTAGCCGAGGACTAGTCAAGGGATGGCCAAGTTAGAGCTGTCTAGCATTTGGGCTACTCACATAGGCAGCATACATGCCTTGTGTGCAGGCTTTGTGTGCAGGCTGCTAGCCTGGTGTGGCCAGCTAGCCCAAGGGGACCATTTCAACCTCCTATTAGGCTCGTTTTGGTCCAAAATGATCCAACTTGATCATAAAAAATTTGCCATAGTTTTTCCTATAGTTTAAGACTCCCCAAAGCTTAATTATATCTTGAAACACCTGTATCCAAGCTATGATAAGTTTTAAATTCCTAAAACATCAAAACCATCACAAAACATAACATCTAGTTTTAAGACTATAACTCCCAAACCAAATTAAATTTCCTAAAACTATTTTAGATGGATTTAAATAACAAATAATGAACATATCCTCAAAATTTTAGCTTCCAAGGAGCCTTCTAGCCTAGGAAATAAAGGCAAAACCTAAAGCACTTTAAAAATTTACCTGTTTTAGATAGCCACCAAAAACAAACTTGAAACTACCATTTCCCAATTGAATTTACTTAAACCCTTGTGTGGGGATGTTCCTGACATATTAGAGGTCATTAGGCTCAAATAGCTCATCAAAACTCAAAGGAAAAGAACTAACACCAAATATCTTATAAACCAAAACAGCCCCTGACCTTGACCTGGTGAGGTTTTTCTTACGATTAGGCACCCAAAACTTGAAAAACGACCAAGGAATTTCTTTTTCTATCAAAGCATAGATGGCATAAAGAAGTTTCAAAGCTTGGAGAGTCAGACTTAGAGTTTTTAGGTCTAAAAATGGCACCTAGTTGCTTATAAACTTTTTAAACGACCAAGAACAAACCTTAATTTACTTGAACATGAAGTGGCTTCACCTTGGCTAGTTTAGTGCTATTTTTTTAGGATATTCACCTCTTTAATAATATATTAAACATTCATACAAAAGCTCAAGCACTAATTAGGTCATGGCTAATCATTTTGCCTACCAAATTTGGTGCATACTCTCATACCGAAATTTCGATACACTATAAACTTTATCTTTGAATTCTTAACCGTTTGTTATTAAAACTTTATCTTTTCCTCTAGAACTCTTCTATAAATTATCAAACATGGAATAATAAATTCTTAAGCTACTTACAACTCGATAAATACTCTAATCATGACTCAAAATCCAAACACCAAAAATTTTGTCATTTAGGGTTTCTAGAGCATTCTAACCAAGAAACTTGCATGAAACTCACGTCCTCCACTCATTATTGTTTTCTTGGCTATACATCATCATCATAATAAATCTTACACCATTAATGGATCCTTTTTGTTAACAAAACTTATACTAAAACTCTCAGTTTAGGCCAAAAGTGTCCATCTTCCCCCAATTTTGTACCTTACAGGTATAATTGAGCTCCTTTATCCATTTAAATCCATTGTGATACCTAAACATCATTATTACAACTTCTTTTCCATCATAACACTAACCAGGTCTACCTTCGAGAAACTTGTCATATTACAATACATTATACATGATATAATATTTAATGCACACTATCATTATGATGATGCATTTTAAATGAATAATCAACATATAAATTATATGCATATCATCCTAAAATCATGCAACGCATTGGTCAATGAGTATGTGAGAATTTTGGGCATCACAAAGCCAACCCTAGAAAAGATCCCTAAAAAAGACTTAATCTAACAATGAAAGAAGTTGTGAAGAATGAAGTTTTGAAGTTATTAGATGCGGGCATCATTTACCCCATTGCTAAAGTGAGTGGGTTAGTCCAACCTTAGTTGTACCTAAGAAAGCAGGCATAACTATGATGGAAAATGAAAAAGGAGATCTTGTCCCTACAAAAGGTTGTCATTGGATGGCGTATGTGCATAGACTATCTAATGTTGAATGATGTCACTTGCAAGGATTATTTTCAACTCCCATTCATCGATCAAATATTAGAATGTGTTGCTGGTCAACCTTTCTCTTACTTTCTTGATGGATATTCAAGATACTATCAAATAGAGATAACGTTTGAAGATCAGGAAAGACCACGTTTATATACCTTTTTCATACTTATGCTTTTCAGCGTATGCTATTTGGACTATGCAATGCTTTAGCTACATTTCAAAGATGCATGATGAGCATATTCAGTGACATGGTTGAAAAGTATATAGAAGTTTTCATGGATGACTTGACCGTTTTTGGTGATTCATTTGACATGTGCCCACTTAGCTTGGAAGCTATTTTGAAAAGATGTAAAGAAAAAGGTCTTGTACTAAATTAGGAGAAATTCTATTTCATAGTTTCATCTGGCATAGTTATTGGACATATTATTTTTGAAAATTCCATGTAAAGTTGAACTTATCTCGAAATTGCCTACTCCTATGACTGTTCGGGATGTTCCATTTGTTTTGGGCCATGCTGGGTTCTACAGGAGTTACATTTAGAATTGCTCTACCATATCAAGACCCTTGTACAACCTTCTAGTAAAAGATGTAGTGTTCAATTGGACACAAGAATATGAAGATTCCTTTCAAACACTTGTGTCTAAGCTAACCTCCCCCCCACCATGCAATTACCCTATTCGAACTTAGCATTCAAAATCATATGTGATGTAAGCATCTATGCCAAGGGAGCCGTTTTGGGTTAGTAAAGGGAGGGAAAACTCTTTGTAGTATACTGCGCAAGTAGAACCTTGAAAAGTGCTCAAATGAATTATTTGACACTGAAAAGGAGTTACTTGTTGTAGTATTTGCTCTTGACAAGTTCCGAGCGTATTTGATTGGCTCACCCATCGTTGCTTTCATAGATCATTTAGCCCTTACATACCCCTTTTCCAAAAAGAATGCTAATGCACGACTTATCAGGAGATCCTTCTTTTGCAAGAGTTTGATTTGACCATCAAGGACAAGAAATGAATTGAGAATATGGTAATCGACCATTTATCTCACTTAGAATTCAATGATTTTGTAGATGGTCCACCAATTTGTGATAAGTTTGCTGATGAACATCTTTTTTCCATCGCCAAACTACCATGGTTTGCACACATTATTAATTATTTGGCAACTAGAGAAATTCCATCCACTGAAGTTTTCAAGATAAAAGGAAGCTCTTGGCTAAAGTGCACAATTTCTACTAGGATGACCCTTATTTTTTCAAGTACTATCATGACCAAGTCATGAGATGTTGTATTCTTGAGGACAAAATGTTTAGTGTCTTAAGGTTTTGCATAGTGATGCATATGGTCGTCATATTTTTGCAAAGAAAACCATTGCAAAAATCTTACAGTTTGGTCTTTATTAGCCCATTTTGTTCAAAGACACTTATCATTGTTGTCATGCTTGTGAAAGGTGTCAGAAGTTAGGTACTCCATCTCGTAGACATATGATATCTCTAAACCCAATTCTCGTAATAAAAATATTTAATTTTGGGGAATAAACTTTATGGGATCATTTCTGCCTTCCTTTGGGTATCCTCATTATTGTGGATTACGCTTCAAAATGGGGTGAAGCCATTGCATGCTTTTCCAATGATAATACAACTATTATGAAATTCTTGAAGGAAAACATGTTATCAAGGTATGGTATGCCACATTTTATAATTAGTTATGAAGACACACACTTTTGCATCCATTCTTTTGAAGCTCTAATGCGGAAGTATGGTGTGATGCTTAGAGTGTTAACTACCTATCATCCATAGACAAATGGTCAAGCTAAGTTAGTAAATAAGGAAATCAAATAAATCTTAGAAAAGACAGTAAATCCTGATCGTAAAGATTGGACTTTGTGTCTTTCTGATATATCTAGGTATGCCGTACAACTTACAAAGCTCCCCTATGAATGTCTCACGATAAGTTTGTTTTTAGAAAAGCCTGCCATTTACCTATAGAATGTGAGTATAAGGTTTATTGGGCTATCAAAGCCCCTAACTTTGATGTTAGTGCTACAAGTATACAGCAAAAACTTTAGCTCTCAGAACTTGAGGAATTGAGGAATGATGGCTATGACAATTCATGAATCTACAAGTCAAAAATGAAAACATTCATGATAAGCAGATCCTAAGGAAGAACTTTGAGATGAATCAGCGGGTTCATTTGTATAAGTCCCATCTCCATCTCCACCCTGGTAAGTTAAGATCACAATGGTTTGTTCCATATATTGTCAAATAGGGCTTTTCCAAATGGTGTTGTTGAAATTGAAGATCCAAATGATAGAAGAATATCCAAAGTCAATGGTCAAAGATTGAAAAATTATGTAGAATGGATAACTGAGCCTAGAGAGGTCACTCTTGTGGCTCCAGTTTACCAAACTTGAGTAATTTCTTCACCTTTATTTGCATATATTCATTTTCAAGCTTTATTCTCTTGTTTTATTTTTTGCTAAACTCAGTGTTTCTTAAATTAAAAAATGAAAACCAAAAAAAACATATTTTTGAAAAATTTCTTAGAGTGGCAGAAATTATGGAAGTAAAAGCTGATCCTTTGCTTATTATATAAATAGTAGTAGCTTCTAGAAACGTATTATGACAAATTCCAAACAAGAATGAATTTTTTTTTCTTGTGTGTTCAAAAAAATAATAAAAAATGAAATAATAAAAAAATTAGTTTCTATGTGTGAATATTTTTCCTTGTGTCTAAATAGTACTTTAGCCTTAGTTTATAAATATGTTCACTATACATTCCAGAGCATTTCTTAGCTTTTTCTCTCTCTAAGCCTCTCTTTCTCTCTATAAAACCTCAAATTCTCTCTGCCTTCTGTTTAGATTTTTAAAACCTTTCCATAAATATTAATCTCTTAGTCTCTTAAATTTTCACTAGATTTGTACTCAAGCACTTGAAATCCTTCAAATCTGCTTCCAAACCACTCAAATCTCACCTACAATCTCTAAAATTACTCTCAATTTTCTCTCTATATCTTTATCATGGATCCCAAATACAATCATTTGAAGAAATACCTCCCTTACTTGCCTTAGAACAAAATCAAAAGAAAGCACAAGACTCGAGTTACTTGACTCTAGATTCTCTCACGCATTGGTCTCCCTAGTGATGTTAGAATGCTTATTGAAGGCAAAGCTTGTCCCAATGACTTTGAACAGTCTAAATATTTGCCAGGTATGGGTAGAATTTTGTATTCAAGAAAGAGGAGAGACAAAATTGTTGAGTCTAGGTGTCCTAAGTGCACTCGATAGACTTGTAAGGGCAAATGTAGTTCAATAGGCATAGTCTTTAGAAATAGAGAAAAAATACGATTCTGCAAGGATGGATTGAGTAAGGAGAACTTGGAAGATCTCCAAGCCACTCTTGAGATGCATCCTAGCGGATGTGTGTGGGGGCTATTTCTAAACTCTAGACACAATTTCATGCCGAGAGAGAACGTCTAGGGAATCCAACGTTAAAAGACCCCGTTTGCCAGTTTTTAATAAAATTTGATGGGAAACAGATCCTCAATCCATCGAGTTCAAAACAAAATTTGTAAAAAAATAAAAATAAAAATAATAATCTATGTGTGTTAGCATGTTTTTAATCTGAATAGTAATTGCTGAAGTAATTTTGTCTGTATTGTTTGCTTTTACTATTATTTTGTTGACTTTTTTGTTTGGGTCAGACGTCTCGTTTTTCTTTAGTAGATATGTTACTTGTTCTATTTGTTCAACTTTATCACGATTTTCAAAGACTTGTTACCATTATTTCAAAAGGTTGTACAGTTTTTCTATAAATTGTCAAAAAAAAATACGGTTTGTTTTTCAAAATTCGTATGACTTTGTATGCCATCCCCATCCCACTTAACTCTTTGTCCTATTTGACTCCTCTATAAAAACCATTCGTAGCTTAGAAGTTAGGCAAAGAAAAAAGGAAAAAAAGTTAAAAAAAAAAAAGGCCTTAGAAACCACTATGGACCCTTTACCCAGCCACCTCAAAGATCAAAAACCAGTTGTGTGTTTTGCGGTTCAAGTCCAAGAAAGAATCAACATTATTTAGACACTATATTTCACGTAGGTCAAGTCCTAGCCAAGAGGAAGTTAAATGATTTTTGGGGGAGGTAGTCAAGGGGAATGTCGTAGTAGGAGCCCACATAGGAGGTAAAGTCTTAGGTATTTTCCTTAATGTCTTTGCTCAAGGCAATCTTTGTGGTCAAACTATAGGAAAAGAATGGACCTCTTGACTATCACTCATCACATTATTGCTATGATTTCAACACTTAGATGTTGTCCTTGCCTTGCCTAGTGGTCTAGGAACTTTAGAGGAATTAATTATAAAAGCAAATAGGAACTTGTTAAGCATTCACTTTAAAGCCGTAGGTCTATTAAGCGTTATTGGTTTCTTTGATGGTTTGTTAAAATTTCTTGATCATGTTGTGGAACAAAATTTTCTTGTCTAGACAGGGAGAAAAATCTTTATCTCTACATCAATTGCTAAAGAACTAATCGATCAAATCTTGCTTGTTCATTTTGAGACAGACACTACAACATTAAAGTTAGATTGGAAGATGAAGAGCAAGAAGTAGTGTTTAGATTTGAATCTCCAACTGTGACTTGCTAAATCTTTTGGTTGTACTCATTGTATGTTCATTTTCATTTATTAGTAATATCTTGACAGCTCTTATATTGGTAATATTGTTCTTTGCTCTATTTTTTTTTAACATTAGGGATAACGTTTATTTTAGGTTGAGAGAAAAGGGTTGTGCGTCAAATTCTTTTTCAATTTTATGTATTATTCTTGACTATTATTGATTTTTTGTTTGTCTATCTAACCAAGCAAAAAATTAAAAAAAAAAGTGTGTTGTTTGTAAAACTTTAAGATTCTTATTTTCCAAAGTAGAGATGGCAAAGTAAAGGAGTTTCCTCTTTAAACACATCTCATTTTGATCTAGTAATGTAATCTTGGCTATTTGTTTTTGTTAGTTGCATTTTATTTTTGTTTACATGCGTGCATAAGGATAATGGAGTCATGGAGTATGTAATACTCATGAGACTTGTCCTTCTCTTGTTTGTAATAGCAAAATAAAGAGTGATTAACATTATTGAGACATATTTCGACTTGTTGGTTCTATTTGTGTGTTTGCATTGCATCTGACTAACTAACTTAAATTTTTTTAAAAATTAAAATTACAAATAAAATGTGTTCTGTAAAAACATATCTATATAGTTTCTTAGTAATTAATGCGTCATTATTTTATCTTGATTTTAGAATTTCATATCAATATAGTATCATTTTTTTGTTCTTTGAGTTGTCCAACGTTATGAACTCTCAAAACATTAGTTTTATTTAACATGTTTATGTGTTTATTTTTCAAAGTGTTTGCATGTAACTCTTTTTACACACACACTATAATGCTTAATTGTAGTGGTAAGTCAAAGCTTTGAATGTCTAAGCTCTACTATTTTTTGTAGACAAACGACTATGGGCAGTGACATTTAAATTAACTAATTAATCAACTAATAATAAAATAAAACAAAAAAGAAAAGAAAAGAATAAAAAATCAAAAAATAAAAAAAAATGAAAAAGAGTACAAAGTATGTAAAGTAACAAGCAAAATGTAAGTAAGTTTGGTTTCGAAGCCTCTGTAACTCGAGTAAGTAAGTTCTATGGAGTGCTTTAACACCTAGTACGTTAGGCTAACTAGTCTGGAAGTTATTGATCCAAAGCTCCCTAAATGGATTATGGAGAAAGCTTAAGAGAGCTAAACATTACACTACTCACTGTCGTGTTGTTTAATTTCTTTAGTTGTTTAAATAAATAATTTTGAAGTGTTGCTATCTGCAGGAGTGATTTAAAGTAACTTGCGAAGTGATTTTATTCTTAGTTTTTTATGAAACTTCATAGTCATTCATTATCTCCTTTTGCACTAAGTTTGGCTTGCTTACATTCTATTAAATAGCATATAAGGTGTTTAAACAAAAGTTTTGCTTTGTTAGTTTATCTAATTAGGTGAAACAAATCATAGTTAAATGATATGCATTGGATGGATATTCTGCAAATCATTTCAAAAATTTTGTCGCTTTAGTTACTAGGGACGAGTAATAAGTTGGTTGGGGTTGTGATGAGACTGTAGAAGTATACATTTTATAAGGCTAAAATCATTCATTTATGCTTTTATTTCTTATTAAATCATCTAATTAATAGCATTTTAGTGTTAAACAATATTTTAGCATCTTAGTGTGAAAATTTGCTTAATTATATGTTTTTAATGTGTTTTTATATTTAAGTATATTTTCGATAATTTTTAGAAGTGTTTTTATCTGTACAATATTTGTTTAGTTTGAAATTGATTAAAAACCATAAAATTGTGATTTTATTTTTAGTATTAATATGTCAATATGTTTTTAGTTTGTAAATATATTTTTACATGTTTTTAGTAATTTTTAACAATATTTCTGGGTGTTAAAAAATGTGTGTGTGAAACCGTATAGGTCCATTAATTTTGAAAGCTTTTTTTTATTTTTAGTTTGTCTTTATGTAAAATAAATAGTTTCAATAAATTATTATAAACTATATTTGTAAAATAATTAATGTTATTTTATATATTTGTTTGTAGATTTGCAATCTAGCGCAAAAACATAACAAAACGACACCAAAACAGGCAAAAATTGGACAACAAATGGTCAAGAAAACAAAAGAAATTCGAATTTGAAATAGAAGAAGATGTGGTGCGCTCGTAGCTGTCGAATGTGCTACAAAATGATCTAGGCCGTCTGTTTTTTATCCGATGTTAGGACGTCATTGCATGCGTCAGTACGCGTCAACTAGTGGGCCCCACGCATAGGGAGATACCTCAAACCAGGCTAGATCAGGTGCAACCATTTACAAGTGATCTTGGTCAGTTGCTTGCTCCTATCCGTCCAATTTGTTTACCAACCTAGATCCAACAGTTATGCATGGTCCCAATCAATCCCACCTACTCCATGCACATTAGCCGTCGGATGTGGTCAGTTCCACATGTCCAACACTCCATATCGCACTACATTCATACGTCCCTGCTTCGTATCACAGCGGATGATGAACTCAAATTTGCATTCTTAAGAGTTGGAATCTAAGGAGGAAAAATAAGAAAAAAATAGAAAAGCTTCACATGTTTCGGGTAAAGTCCCCTCTGCTACAGTATCCCATAGTGCCATTATTGACTATAAAAAGGAGCTTGAGCCTCCATTGCAACACAAACAATTGAGAGACAACTAAGTTATGCTTACGCACTATTTTCATATTTTCTCCATGGAACTTGTGGAAATAACATGTAAGCTAGGCTAGAGTAGTGTATTGAGGCAAGAGACGAATTTATATGCATAATTATTTGGTGTGGATTTTGATTCTCTAGTGTTGTTGTAATGCTTATATTTTAGTTGAAATAATATTTTCTTATATTCTAAATCAATTTTGTTGTGTTATCAATTTTGTATAAATTCAGTCATGCTTTCTTTATGTATTAATTAACTTGCACAATAATATTAACATTATTATTTTATGAAATGTCTCTTACTACAATATTACCAGAGGTAGGTATACTGTCGATCTCAGCTATTTCACAAAATAAAGTTTTGTGGGTTTTAACGTAAATATTATTCTAATAAAATATATTAATTTTGATTAATTTCATCTTTTCCATCTTATAATTATGATAATTAACTCCATAGTTATAATGGTTTTATTTTATCACAACAAGTGCTTTTAATTTAATGTTTTTATGAAATATCCCTTATTGTTTTATTGCTCGTAATATTGTCGCTTTCAAATATTTTGTAAAAACAACATGCATGTTTTAACGGCAAAAGATTTAATTAGTCAAATGCTTTATAAATTTAATTAGAATCAAAATATATACTAGTAATAAATTGCAAAAAAAATATTGTCTTTTTTTTTAAAATTTTATTTTGTTAAAATCACTTATGTCTTAAAACGTTAAAATTTGCCAATTTTGCCATTTGTAATTTCACCTCCTTATAGATATGATCACCCTTACTATTTAATAAACAACCGTGCTTAACGAAAAATTTTGGGTGATGCACCAAATTACATTTCAAAAGTCCTAAGAAACAATTTGTGGTCAATATCACAGTCCAATTCTAGTCATCCAATTTCTCAAAACTCACTCTTTATTCAAACAAGTAATGAAAATACAACTAAAATAACTAAACAACCTAAAAGACTAAATAAGAACTGTAAAACATGAGTAATTGAAGGAAAAATATGATAATTGACCAAAAAAATTTAAGTTCAAAATCCCACAAGTGATCAACAAATTGTTCCCTCCTCCAAACTTAAACTAAATATTGTCCTCAATATATATAACATTAAAAGAGCAAGGGTCAAGAACATATACCGCGAGGGTTTCGAACCCCGAATTCTAAGTTTTGTCCATCTTCTCGAATTGATTTCTACCAAAACTCAAGCTCTTAAGCTCCCAATTATAAAAATATCAAACATTCATGCAAAACTTTGAATTAAAATAAAACACAAACTCAACTGTAAACTAAAAAAAAAATAAAAAGATAAAAAGATAGAAAGCTTAGTGTGCCTTTCAAGAATGCTTGAATTATAGTCGTTTTGAAGAAGCGTTCGTCAAAGAAAGGCTTTCGCCCATAGTAGGTTTTGTAGAACACTACAAATGGGTCTTGCAAAGAGATACCCTCAAGCTTGGCAAGATGCAAAAGTGTGTTGCACATGGCACCAACAAGATTTGCTTAGTGGGCTTGAAGGAATGGTGCTAATGTTGACAAAGGAGGTGTAAGCCATATTGGATCCTCATAAACGTGACCTTTAATTACTAGTGTGGGCATAATCAGATGAGCCTCATAGACTTCTTCTTGTAAATCTTCTTCAAAAACCAAGTCCTTGGTCTCTTTCTCACTTGAAGAATCTTCAAACTTTAGATAATTGTCATCAAACATCTTCAAGCACTCCCTCCATTGGGTAGATTCATCAAAGGGGCAATCTTGCTTGTATCCAATTGGAACCCCCATAGTAGGAGTGGATGTTTTTAATTCTTCAATGTGCTTTCCCATTGCCTTCACCTTTTTCAATGTCTCGAATGAGTCCTCTACCATTGCATCTAGCCTTATCAACCTCTCGTCCAACCTTTCCATATTTTTGTCATTTCTCTCCATATATTGACGAGTATCCTTCATAAACTCTATAAATACGACTTGAGGTTTCAAAGATATACCTTCTCTTGAGGTTGGTTGGGTGTCAAACCATGGCTCTAACTTGTTGGAATTGTTCCAACACCAATTATTATAGTCTGCCACTTCTAACAAGTGATAGGCTTCGTTGGCAGATAAGTGGTAGAAATAGGTGGTACCACTTCCCATTTCTACCTAACTTCGTGTTATGTTGCTCAAGCCATCGAGGAAGATTTGAAGTTGAACCTCCTAGGAAAAGCCACGATTTGGGAAGTTGATGAGTAAGTTCTCGTATCGCTACCAAGCACCATGAAAGGGCTTCGAATCTCGTTGAGCAAATCTCAAGAGTACTTGTCGATCAACCATCTCCAAGTACCTCACAAAAAAACACTAGAACAAAAAAATAAAGACGATAAAAAATAAACAAAAAAATAAAAATGTCCAAATTAATTCTAAAGCTAATAAATATTGATATTAATAAAATTTGCCAACAACCCCAACAATGGTGCCAAAAGCTTGTTGAAGATGTGTGCAAGCGTACACGGTCGTAAGCAATAAAGTGATCTAGAGTTCAGATGTTGCTCCTTTAAGGATTGTTTTAATTTTTCATTAACTACCGAAATTAGATTAGACTCTAGCATTATTTGGATGACCAAATAAAAGAAACTAATAAAAATCGCTTAGCAAATATAATTAAGTAACAAAAGCAGATAACTAAAAATACTAGAGTATCGACTTCACTATAATTAATCCATATTAATTTTATTATTAAGTGAATCTCATAATTAATTAGTTGAGAACCTCTTAAGTAGCCCAATTACCTTTCCCGAGCATCAAATTGGATAATATGCTCAAAATTTGATTCCAACATTCCTATTAAAAACTAAGTGAATGAAACATTTATTAAGTTCTAGTTCTCATAATTACTACAAAAGTATTTAAGGCCTCCTGAACTCTGAAACCTAAATTGTGCTATCCAAATCGGAAGCTTAAATTACCTCTCCCAAGTGCCGAACTCATGCATTAAATCATCTAATCCATTGGCTAAATAAATTAGAAGCATTAAAAATGGGACAACATATGTCAACCATGACAAAGCACTTAAAATAAATCAACACTTCATAATAAGGCACAATTAAAGCATTAGAAAAACAACTATTCCATAACTAAAATTAAACAAACTAACATCAAGGATTCAACATTTACAAATCATAAAAATACAAAGAAGAAAATGAGAATGAAAAAACCAATTTTGGAGTTGTCATAAGCTCTAAGTTCTTCATCATCTTTTTCTCTCCAACTTCTTGATCTCTAAATGCATCTCTCATGATCATTTAATTAAAAAAAAAAACCTAAATATAAAAACTTGAACTAAAATCCTAAGCTAAAACAAAGAAAATATTTTTTCTTTTCTTTTTTCCCATTTTCTTCTTTGGAATCAGCCAAATCCTCTTGGGAATGTGTGCCTCTTCTCATAAAAAGGAGGCTGGTTTTAAGGTGTTAGGCATCATTGTAGGATCAATTATTAGCCCCTTGATAGAATTCTGGGCCAAACTAGCCCTTAGAATAAGAATCAACACAAGAGGGGCTTCAGGATGCACGGGTTGCGCACACAGGGCGCGCTGCCATAGAGGAAATTTGCATGCAGCCACACGCTCAACTTGGTGCTACAACACTAGGCTGCTAGGGGCACCCACGGCTGTGAAGTTATCTGGCACAGCCACGTGGACGTTCTGCACTTCTGTGCCGGGGTGTACACCAAAGCATAAGGGGGTGCACTTTTTATCTCCTTTTTGATGTCAAAAGTCTTCCGAACTCCATTTTTGATGCTAAAAGTCCCATAAAGTCGCATTTTATTATTTCTTACAAAAATAACACCAAAAACTTCCAAATAACATAAAAACTTGAGGATTTTTATAATATTTAAGCTTAAAAAATACTTGATTTGTGAGTAAATTATTCACTTATCAACGTTCTACTAATTGGCCACATAGAAAACCATAGGTCTCCGAACTATAATTTTCTAGGTTGTATTTTCAAAACCCATGTTTAGAATCTTCCTTTTCCAAGTGCTCATCCTAAACGCAAAATCAACTAATTAGTAATCAAGCACTTGAAGGCATTAAAATCAAAGAAATATAAATAAATGGATAATGAAAATCAACTTGTAAAAATCCAAGACAACAATCTAAACACAATCTCAATTTGGCTTCAGAGCATTCTAGACTAAGAAATTTAACTGTATAGTCACAAATAAAATTAAGGAATATCAAGAATCAAACATTCCTAGAACATACAAAAATTTAGAGAATAAAAAAGAAAAAAAAAATCACCAAATAAAGGTGTCACAAGCTCTAAAACCTCTTCACCAAATTTTTCTCCTCGTCGTTGAGCTCAAAAATGCCCTTTTGAATGGTGTTGACAAAAAGAAAAAGATAACTTTGAATCTAGAACTAAAAAAAAAAATCCTAATATTAAAAATAAAAACTAAGTTAACTACTTATTCTTTTTATTCTTTTTCTTTCTCATTTTCCTCTCATAGGGATCAGCTCCCTACTGCCCAAAAGAATGGAGCCTTGGTTTTGTCTTTAAAAAATGGAGGCATGACAATTTTTAATGCCTCCAGTTTCTTTTTCTGTCACGCCCCGGAGTACGGGAGGTGACGTGGTGGTTTAATCAAATCAATTAAGAAAAGATTTGGTTAAAAAATAGGGTTTTAGAATGAAATTTATGAGTAAAGAGGTGATAATTTTAAAATCATTTGAATAGAAAGGTTAAAGAAATAAATGAATCATCATAATAATTAAACAAATAGAAATAACATTAAAATAATCAAATATAGGGTGGAACGCGTATGAGTCCCATTAGCCCACATATTGTGCACACACATATAGTACTGACAATATTATGATACAACCACAGTCCAGAATAAAAGAAAAGTTAAAGTCTTACATGCCTTGAATGATGAATTAACCTACCAAATACTTCTACTGATCGTAAGTCCGGTCGGCGGACTCTTCTCCAAACCTATGCTGATATCCACCTAGGGTTAAGATTTTAAAACAAATAAAATGTGAGCGAAAGGCTCAGTAGGACTATAATTAGAAAATTATTCAATTTTAAAAGAAATTGTGTAAATCAAATAAACATATAAAAATGAACTGGAACAATCAACGAATAAATAATTAAATGTGAAATTGAATAAAATATAACCTTCCCAAATAATTCAAATAAATTAATTCAAAGGGTACCATTTTTCCTTTCCTGGGCAAACCATAAATGACTCACCACCGTAGTGGCCCAGCTGGGTTTCGGGACCTGCCCCCAAGGTTGTTCACTACACAACCCAATCTCTGATATGGCATCATGCCCTCAATATATATATATATATATCTCTCTTTGGTTCATAACATTTCTTCTTTA
>CAMOHE010053339.1:94340-128119 GCA_946598075.1 Artocarpus hirsutus | reverse complement strand
GCATCAAAATAATTGAGGAACGGGAGAGAATTAAATGAGCATTAAAAGGAAATATTATCATGTCTCCCATGGAGACTTTTAGCAAATAATGTCAACATAATTGAGGGGGCAAATGGGACAAGTTGTGGAAGAAGATGAATGAAGCATTAAAAAGGTGGTTAAGAAAATATATCGATGTCTCCTAGTAGTTGAGGTGAATTAATTTTATGTCTCCAAATAATAAGGATGCTATTTAATTGAGCATTAATGTAGTGGGACAAAGTTGGTACAAGTAAGTGATAGGTAGGTTTTAAATATTTATTACGGAGACTTAGCAAAAATACTAAAGTGACATTTTATTCATATGATTTTACAAAAGTTATACCTGTTAAAATAACGGGTGTTTCAAAAGGATTTGACTTAATTCTACTTTAAAAAAAAAAGAAAAAAAGAAAAAAGCCTGGTTTTAACCATACCATTGTCATTTGAGGTCTAATGCTAAGATAGCAACTTGGAGATATTTCAACAGAAGAAAGAAAGATGTTCTTAACGTTGGTTATTAAGAAATATTAGAGCCATAGTAAGAATTAGCATCAAGTTGAAATTAAATAAATAAACAAATAAAAGCATAATATATGCACACCTGAATGACCAAGGACCCAACTCCACCGGCACCTCCAAGAACAAGAAGGAATTTACCGGCGGAAAATTGAGCTAGTTCAAGAGCTCCATAGGCAGCCTCAAGAGCAAGTGGAAGGCTAGCAGCTTCAACAAAACTCAAATTCTTTGGCCTCAAAGGCAACACTTTCTCTTCTGCAGCAGTGTATTCGGCTAAACTGCCAATTTTCTTTTGGTTTTGCAGAGAAGTCTCATTGATATCCCCATAAACCTCATCTCCAACCTTAAACTTTGTCACTTGGCTTCCAACCTTTACCACCACACCGGCAACATCTTATCCTGGAACGGCCTGCGCACATGGGATTTAGAATCCAACATTCTTTAGGCAAATCCAACTCTGAATCTGTCAATGAATTGTCTATCACTTTCTTTTTTTAAAAAATAAAGTATTAGTTTGTTGTCGTTTGCAATGATGTTGTTTTCTGTTTTCTTGCGCCATGATATCTGTATTAAAGGGTGGAGGACTCGTGGTTTTGTGTAACATTGTCGTTGCCAAAAAACAATCTAAAGCTGGTGCCGATTACTATAATTTTTTTATCCTCATATCATTTGGTTAGACCTCGTAATTTTAAATCAATGAAGTTTTAGTTTTCCTTTTTTACTTCAAGGAATTGTTGTTTAAATCAGAGTTTTTCCCTATTTTCCTGTCCCTGTCCTTGTCCTCGTTAGAGGGTTGTCGTTTTGTGTCATGTTATCGTCGTAAAAAAGATGCCTGAAGCGGGACTGTGAAAGCTCTCGTCGAAAAAAAGATGTTGGCTTTTAGTTGACATGTAGTCGTTTTTAAAATAGTTGTCGTTTCCTCAAAATAATTTCGTTGTTTATGATTTGTAGTCTTCCTAGATTTTGTAGTCCTTGTTCTCAAAGCCCTTTTGGTTTTAATCAATGTCTTTTTGTTTTCTAACAAAATTTTTGTCTAATCCAATATTGCTTTCCATTATCCTGTCGTTTTTATTGGTGGTTATCCTTTTTAAAGGGACACCGTTTTACGTAATGTCGTTTTATAGCATAATGTCGTTTATATATTTTTTGCCACCGAAATGTCATTTTATTTGGCGTTGTCGCTGTGTCACTAATGTTCTGTTTTAAAATAATCTTTGGTAACCTAAATAAGTTGTCGTTTTTAATTTCTTGTACTTTTGGTAGAGATAGTAGATTTGTAGTCTCTTAATTCTTGTCGTTTCAAAGTCATTGTCATTTCTGGTGTCATATTGTTTGTTACTTTGTTTCCAATAAATTGTTGTTCAAGTAACTGTAATTAATGAATTTTTGATTAATTCATTGTTGTGTTCTTTTTGCCGATCATTTTACACGATAATATGGTTTCCTTTTATGGAACTGTTACTGTCAAAAAAGTTGTCGTTTATGGTATGACGTCGTTTAAAATTAGCCATTTTTTGTTTACCTTGTCGTCGTCTTCTCTTGCAATGTCTTTTCGGAATTATTGGTAATTTATGCAGATGTCGTAGTTTTTAAACGCCTTGTCGTTTCTTCTAATTCATTGCCGCTTATTGCATTAAATGCCCTTTTTAAGGCCTTGTGCCTCTCAAATGAAAATCACGCCGCTATTCTAAATGTTCCCCCAATAAAAAGCCACTTTTAAATATTAAATAACAAAAAATCCCTTATAATTATGCAGCCCATGAACTGTTTTATGTAGCTAACATATTATTTGTCGCCTATAGCACAACACAATTCTAATCATACTATTCACAATAAAAGTATTTTTTTTGTCTTTAGACAAAGTAGAAGTGTCTATTTTTCCCCGGAAAAAAGAAAGAAAGAATCTATTTTTTAAGAACTACAAAGAAGAAAAACTTTTTTATGAAAAAAAAAAAAACTTTAAAAAACAAAAAGAGAGGGCACAAAAGATTCAAAGAGAGAAAGAGGCTCACAGGGGGAGGAGTGTTAATGGATTTCAAATGGCCAAGAATCCTCTTGAAATCAACTGGATTGAGGGCTGCGGCAACAACCTTGATCAGAACCTGATCTTCCTTCAAATCAGGAACACCAACATTCTCCTCCAACTTGAAAACCTCCCCAGATTTTCCATACTATATCCAAGCCTTGTTGGAAGATGCAGGAGCACCAGCCATGAACTTGTAGTATTTTAGAGTTTAACACTACGTTATCCTCTTATTTAAAATTGTAGCATATAAAAGTTTTTTTGCATTGTTTATAATAAGAATTATGTGTTTTAACTAAATTGTCAAACACCCTCGTAATACATCATTTTGATAGGACAATTCTCTTGTAAGTACACATCAACAAATGTCTATCTTTTACTCATTAGATTTAAAAAATAAGAATAATAATTTTGACTAGGTCAAAAATTTCATAACATATACTAACAGCAAAAATTTTCGCGAGAGAAGTCCCCTTTTAAAAAGATGTCGTATATTTGAAAAAAAGTATATTTCGTGTCGGACGCATGCAGCACATTTTGCATATTCTAGGCAGAGTTTCGATCAAGGTCCATTTTTTGAAGAGAAAATCATGGGGTCAGGTTTCTATGCTTATTGTGTTTTTTGACCAAGTGACTCTAGCCATGAAAATAATAGTGTAATTATTTCTTGTCAGTATTTGTCTCCTGTTATATATTCTTTATATATTTTTTAAATAATTGAGCAAATAATTGTGTTTAAGTAGCTTTTAAAGTTCCTAAACTACAAAATTATAAGGTTCTATAAGAATGTCATTGATTTTTTTTTATTAAATAGTTTAAAACATAAATTTAGTTTAAATTTATTTTTAATGCTTAAAATTTAAAATATGAGTATAGGTAAAACTTTTTTAAATCATATATACAAATTGTAATAAAAAATCCAAACTCTGAAGTTTGCATTTTTATTTGGGGATTTCTTAGGTGGTAACACATGTTGATGCCCGTGTTGTACGTTTTAAAATCATTAGATCTTATTAAAATCATTTTTAACATATCTGATGACTAAGAGATAAATATTCGCCAATGGCATCTTTTTTTAATGCCCAATAAAGAAATTGCCTTTTAATTTTGGAGTTAAAGTATTATGGAGCCTCTTCAGCTGAGGGTTAGCCACATCCCAAGCCCAGGGTAGGTGGCTTTGCCACTGGTTTGAAGAAAGGATGTAAGAACGTAAATAACAACAACAATAAATAGAATTAGGATCAAAATAAAACGTTTTTTTCAATTATGATGTTTAATTAGCTTTGTAATTCACACTAAAGTGATAAATAATGTTTTTTTTAATAAAAATGATAATTGTTATGTTGGTTAGTTATTAAAATAAAAAGATCAAATAACTGCTTGGCCAAAAATAATCTTTAGTCAAATCTTAAATGGATTTAGCTTAGATTTTTTTTTTTTGCTATCTCTTATCATGTTCTTCTAATAATATCATGTCATGTCAATTAAAATAGCTTAATCATCAAATTTATGGTGTAGTGGTCGTAATATTTATGTTAGGTTTAGGAGAAATAAGAGTCCGTCAAACTTTAAGCTAGACACTTATCTGTGTAGCTCTTGATTTCTGACTATATTTGTTCTGTTTCTACATATATTACAAGTTTAAAATTTAAACTTGTATTAGTTACATATTAAAATTATAAGAATTTCTTTTTTTCAATATTCTATATAATATTTATAAGTCTTTTTTTACACTTAGTAGTCTCATAATTTTATACTTGTTAATTTTTTAATTAAAACCATTAAAAAATAAATTTAAAATTTAAAATTATAAAGTTAGCCTGTCGGACCAACTTAGGCCCGATACAATTCTTCAAGGACTAGAGCTTGGGCGAATGCTAGGCTTTAAGAATTTCCTTTAAACCTAGCCATGCGTGCCTTTACTACAAAAAGTTAAGACTGACACCTCTATTCTTTGATTTCCTCCATCCTTTAGCCCAGGATACACATCGTTCCGAATTCAAGTTGGAATCTCATACACCGTGTCGAAATGTGCCTCGCTTTAGAACTTTGTCTTGCACACCTCTTCTTGGTACTGTTTGTGTCCACAATTTATGCAAAATATCTAACCTGCCATCCACCTTTCTGTTGCTGTCTTATTTTCACTCTCAATAATTATCTCCAAAGAACTAAAGCTGGCTTGGATGCTGGTTTGGAGAATATGGAGGCCTTCTAAAGAAACTGATATGGCGTATGTATGATAATGTTGGCAATAGTATACCTGTGTAACTTGACCTATAACGCTTTATTTAGAAAACATGTTAAAAAATAAGTTTAGTTTGCTACAATATAAAATTTTTATATACTAATAAAAACAAAAGTTTGCTACAATATAAAGCTCTTTTATACTATAATTTTTAAGTTTCAACTGATTTCTTAAACACACTCAAGTTTTTCTATAGGATCAAAATCAAAGATATTTGTTCTGAGGACGGGGTTGCAAATCTATTTGTATTTGGTACGACTTCTTCATTAAGAACCTCTATCGATGAAACATATTTTAAAATTATTAGATTTAGTCAAAATTATTTTTTTTGTTGATTTAACAGCTAAAAAATAGCTCCCACCAGTCGATAATTTTTTCTTTTAGTTCCCACAAGAGAAATTGCCATATTTCATATGAATAGATAACGAGCAATTTTTTTATCTAGCAAGTCTTATAGTAGAAAAGACAAGTTTGCTCTACTAGTAGAATATGGTGTTTTATGATGGTTTCATAAACTGATTTATAAAAATTTTGTAGAAGCTTGGTATGGATTGAATCGCATATTTCAAAAAAATTTTCTCAAAAAATTTTTTCGACAATCAATACTTATATTAATTTAATAAAATAACATAATGAGGTAACTAAGAAATTTATCATCGTTCGATTAGGACGATATTCTTGAGCATTATATATATATATATATATTTATATGTATAACTTCAATTTCAAATTCTCAAGAACACCACGAATCTTTCTCAACATTCTTCAAATTACGATGAACACAAAAGAGTCAGCTTTTTTATTTGAGTGTAGATCACACAACTTAATTTTGGATCATTTTATATTCTCAACACATGAAATAAAGTAATAAAAGGAAAAAGAAAAAACTCTTTAGGAATACGTTCTTTTCCCTTAAAAGTGCCTTATATTTTTTCATTTTAAAACCTTTTATATTGCAGAGAAAATGACAGACACCTTTTTTTGAATTAATTAATTAATTAGTTAAACCACTTTCACACGAAGTGGAAATATTCACCCCACTTTTGAAGTGAGTGGCTTTTTTAGTTGTTGAGAGACACAGAAAATCTCTCCTTTTATCCCACTAATCAGTTTAATTTTATCTAGAATGAATCTGGTCAAAATACATTAAACTGATTATTTCATTTTCCAACATGTACTAAATTTTGAATTCCACAAGGACTCTTCTTGTGAAATTCACATGAAACTTCCTTTGGCACATACATGCATAGTGTAGTCCTTACCATATTGTATAATTTTTCAATTTAAATCTATTTTAAATTTATTTTAAATAATCATATTATTTAAAATATAAATTAATCTAATCAATAGTTGTATGAAATTAATTTAGAATTCTCAATTCCAAACTAATAAATTAACCCAACAAAAAATATAGTTCACATAATTTAATGGAGCCGTTGAGAGGAAATATGGACATTATAATTTTAAGCTCTAATAATTTTGACAATCCATTAACACCTTAATTAAAATATCAAAATTATTAATTCCAAAATTACACCACTTAGAATTTAGAATTAGACTCTTAAAATAATAAAATTAATTATATTCAAAGGTTTTGAATTGTCCATTATATAATCATTACATATAAATCAATCCTCCATAAACAATTCATAATTAAAGCCAGGTATTTTTTCATTAACCTCTTTAATTATATCTTTATCTATAAGTACCATTGATTCTCTAATGAATAATATATTTATGATCTAATCATGAATTGAGCGTCCTTATTATTCAAGCCTTGAATTAATACTTATGGGAACCGTCCATCTAACTTCTTAACGAATAAATGAATTTTATCTGTATATTAATATTCCCAATTATTTATTTTATTATATTTCTAATATACCAAGAATTTGACACTATGCATTTGTGTCATTACTCGATATGTTTAAAAACACAATACAATAAGTAGGAGTCTATTAATTAGTCGGAATTGAAATTGAATCATATATGACCATCATTGACTAATATTGAACACTCTATATAGTAACAAAAATTATCAAAGATTCATAAGTAATCGGGTTCTGGTCCTATATAATTAAATTATATAAAGCATTTTCATTCTAATAATTTCACTATTAACAATCCGGATAAGATCGTTTTATTCAAAATGTAATGAATAGTGCTAGTAATTTTAAATTAAAGATCCCAAGTTTAATTTTTATTTATAGACATATTTAGACTATTTTACTTTAAATATTATCTTATTGTATATAACATTTACATACAACATTTAAAGTTACATCTAAATTATATAGGATTTTTTATACTTATAAAGCGTCTAAAACATGCATGCAAAATAATATTGAAAAAATTCCTCAAATTATATTAATAATCAGCATATATAATACATCCCATTTGTTTATGGGCATATATCCCAATGTTTTAGCTGTTCGACTAAAATTTTTAACGGTCTAATATGTGACCATCCTTATTAAAAATATACAACATGCCATATAAAACTGTAACTTCTAACTGTTAAAACACCATGTTCCACCAGTAGAATAAAATTATCTTCTTTAAAAAAGAATACCCTTTTATTTTCACCTTAACATTTTTTTTCCCTTCTCACTTTAACTGTGGCGATTTACCCTAACTTTGTTGTATTCTTCGGTAAAGCCGTTTATTAATCTCGAAGGCCTAAGTCGGTCCTTGCAATGATTTTGTGGAGAGGAATTTTTTTTCTTTTCTGGTCTTGTTATCTTTTGGCCGACAAAATGGCGGCCCACACCATATACTGTCTATATAACTAATATGGAGACCCACACCGGCTAACAATGCTAATGACGCAATATGTAAGTGGGCCAGAAACTCTTCAATCTCTGGTTATTTTGTGTTGATGGAGGTCCCCCTGATGTGGAGACCACGATCCTTTTGGACCTTGAGTAATTCAAATGACGTTTTTACTTAGCAAAAAACGAAAAAGGCAAAAATAAGTTTGAACGAGTAATTGAAAGGATTTCGATACTGGCCTTTGGCTTGCATAATATCAAGCTTGCCAAACCATTAAACATCAAGCACAACTCTGGTTTCATTCGAGTGTTTTATCTTTCATAATGTGACTTGATACATTACGCTATATATCTTTCATAATCCTTTTTTTTTTTCTTTTTCTTATATTTATCTTCTTCTTTTTTTTCCCCATAATTCTGATTCCACACTCATTTTCTTCTTTTCCTCCATAATAAATGAAAAAATGTCTAACTTAATGCACCAAATGAGCACTTGTCACTCCCTTAACCTTATCCTCTCTACTTTTTATCAACCAAAAACACTCTGTTCGTTGCACAGGATCAATATTTTGAGTCATAAGACACCTCTGTTTTCACATCCTTTCACATTTTCCGCCACCACCAGCTCTCGGAATCAGGAAAATTTCTGTCAAAAACCCATGGCATTGGCTTCTTCTGCTGCCTCCGGTGACTCCGTACCATCCGTACAAAAGGCTTGGATCTACACAGAGTACGGAAAATCTTCTGATATTTTGAAGTTCCAAGAAAACGTTGCTGTTCCGGAAATAAAGGAAGATCAGGTTCTGATCAACGTTGTCGCTGCTGCTCTTAATCCTGTCGATTACAAGAGAATGCATGGCCTTTTGAAACACGCCGATTCTCTACCTGTGAGTCTTTTCATCTTAATCTTAATCTTAATCTTAATCTCTCTTTTTTTTTTTCATTTTTTTATAGTATCAATAAAAATGCTCTGTTTTTTTTTTCCTTGTTCTTAGATTATGTATCTTTGTTTACTTTTTTTTTGGGTTAAAAGTACAGAATTTAGTGTCGGCTGATCTCCTTATACACCTCAAAACGAAACTGAATACTTAAGCTTCTAATTGATTAGGAAAACGGTAGCAAGATTTCATAAGCTAAATACTCTTTTTTTATTTTATTTTTAATTTTTTTATTCTTCGTCTTAAATTAAGCATCTTTGTTTGTTCAACGGCATATTGTGGAAGTTCTGAGTTACTTTTTTTAAAAAAATAAAAAGACAATTTTTTTAGATGAAGAGTTTCCTAATTCATCCAAAAAATTGGGCTAGTACTTGTGAGATATTTATACTGTAACTTATTTTTATTTTATACTATAACATATGAAGTCTTACACTGTTTATAATTGAAACTAAGATTACCAAACAGTATAATTATCTAGAAGGGTACTGGAAATTCTTACTTAAAATCATTTGTTTTGTACTGCAGATCGTTCCTGGGTTTGATATTGCTGGTGTGGTGGTAAAGGTGGGGAGCCAAGTGAAGAAATTTAAGATTGGGGATGAAGTGTATGGGGATATTAACGAATTGGGTTCTTCAAAACCAGCACAGTTTGGAACTCTAGCCGAGTATACAGCTGGATCAGAGAAAGTTTTAGCTTTGAAACCCAAGAATCTGAGTTTTGTTGAAGCCGCTAGCCTTCCCTTGGCTATAGAGACTGCCTATGAAGGCCTCGAAAGAGGTGAACTTTCTGCTGGTAAATCGGTTCTTGTTCTAGGTGGTGCTGGTGGAGTTGGGACCCACATTATTCAGGTATTGTGTTAGAGCATATAAGTGCGTCAATGTCAAATTTGCACAATTGAGTAGAAAAACCAATCTCCAGTGCAGTAGTATTCTTAAAGCTGAATTTGACATTTTATTGCTATTGGTTGGTGTATCCACCTCTTTCATTTAATCACTATAAAATTGTCAGTTCCTAATAATTTAAAATTTGAAAGCTCGCTTTTACAAGTTCTAAATCTAAGTTGTCATGACAAAATGTAGAAATGGCATTTGAAATAGCAATATGCGTTGGAGTGCGGAATAGAGTAGCATGTTAAATACATTTTTCATACGTTTTAGTGCGGAATATGGCCTTGATACATGCATTGGAGATGCTCATAGCATTGTGTTCTCGTTCTGGTATTATCAAGCAGTTTAAGGTTCTAATTGTCTAGTTAGTCATTGTAGGCATACTTTCCATCAATTAGATGTTGTAGTTATGTTGATTCTTGTTTGATCTTCCAATGTTAGCTAGCGAAACATGTTTTTGGGGCTTCCAAAGTGGCGGCCACAGCGAGCACAGCAAAACTGGATTTGTTGAGGAGCTTGGGCGCTGACATGACTATTGATTACACAAAGGAGAATTTTGAAGACCTTTCTGACAAATTTGATGTAGTATATGACACAGTTGGTAAGTTTATAAATCTGTGTTGCTTCTTCCATGACTAGTTTTCTTTCTGAGTATTTTTAATATGTTTGTTAGAATAAAAAAAAAAAACAAATTGAAACACAAATTGGATCATAGTGAATGATATATTTTTGCATACAAACACAGGACAAGCCGACCGGGGTCTAAAGGTTGTGAAAGAGGGGGGTAAGGTTGTGTCAATAGTAGGGCCTGCACCTGGAGCAATCTTTTTCTTTCTCAATTCAACTGGTTCTACTTTGGAGAAACTGGAGCCTTATTTGGAGAGTGGTAAGATCAAGCCATTGATTGATCCCAAAGGCCAATTCCCACTCTCTAAGGCTGTGGAAGCATATGCCTACCTCGAGACTTCCAGAGCTACCGGGAAAATTGTAATTTATCCGATTCCATGAGTTTGAACGCTTGGAAAAAAATCTGTCATAAATCATGTTATGCTTAGACGTCATTTATGTTCACTTTGTTATGTGACTTGTCATCAATAAATGGTTTGTGACTTCGTATGGAGATGAATATATGGAGTTTGAGGTTTTGCGCGAGTTCATTTGACTTTAGTATCACTTTTATCGTATTTGACAACTAGAAGGGTATGTGCCGAAGTGGTCGTGAAGAAGAAACAACATTTTATTATTATTAGTTATTATTATTTGGAGTGCCATGTATGAATAGAATTGGCCTGGTTTTGAAGTAGTTGTATGAGGGGCCCACAAAGGATTTTTTATTAGCAATACTTGCTTTATCTTCCTTTCTCTTTCACGACTAAATTAAGGATTTCTCAGATGGGCTCGCACCTAGTTAATACCGGTTTTACGCCTGGGCTGACGTTGTCTAGGTGCAGAAATATGAGTCCACGCTTGAAAGTTCAGAGACATATAATATGTACACTAGCTTTCCCATGTCACCTTCCACCAACGATTAAAAAATATATTAATTAGACTAAAGCTCTACCAGAAGCCCTTGATCATCATAGAAACACATCTCATTTTTTCCCCAACACTTTCAATGGCTGCGGCTACCACAAGTGATCAGATACCTTCTGTCAATAAGGCTTGGACCTACTCAGAGTATGGGAATTCGGTTGAAGTGTTGAAATTTGATACAAGTGTGCCTGTTCCTCAACTAAAGGAAGACCAGGTGCTGGTCAAGGTCAAAGCTGCTTCTCTTAATCCTGTTGATTTCAAGAGAATCAACGGATTTATCAAAGCCACTGACTCTCCTTTTCCTGTGAGCCCTCTCTCTGTTCTTCCCCTTTTTTTCATGAAATCTTTGCTCTTGCTTTTGTTTTATTACCAGATTTTGATATCTACGTATAGTACATGCATGAATTTTATATCTTATACAGTTATACGACATGGTTGTTTTTTTCATCTTAATGACAGTGAATGTTCATAACTCTTTTTTTCATTTCAATTTATTTGCAGACCGTTCCGGGATATGATGTCGCTGGTGTGGTAGTAAAGGTGGGAAGCCAAGTGAAAGTTTTGAAGGTGGGTGATGAGGTTTATGGGGACATCAATCAGAATGGACTAGAAAACCCAAAACAGTTTGGCACTTTGGCGGAATACACTGCTGCAGAAGAGAGAGTATTAGCTCTTAAACCAAAGAATCTGAGTTTTGCTGAAGCTGCTAGCCTTCCAATGGCTGTTGGGACTGCCTATGAAGGCCTGGAACGAGCTCAACTTTCTGATGGGAAATCTCTTCTTGTTCTAGGAGGTGCTGGTGGTGTCGGAACTCAGGTTATCCAGGTACATACAAATATATCTTTTTACTTATTTGCACACTTTACCATGATCAGTTATGACCTTTGTCAAACCAACGCAGCTGGCGAAACACGTTTTTGGGGCATCCACAGTGGCGGCCACTGCAAGCGCAGGAAAATTGGAGTTGCTGAGGAGCTTGGGTGCTGATTTGGCTATTGATTACACAAAGGAGAATTTCGAAGACCTTGAGGAGAAATTTGATGTGGTATATGATGCAGTTGGTGCGTTTTGACATGTACTTGACCTTTAGCTTTTTGATAGTTGATTGATCACGTTATGCTGCAATATGTGCATATGATGGTTCTTGTTGATTATATGCTTGCATAACAAACTCAGGGCAATCTGAGAGGGCGGTGAAGGCCGTGAAAGATGTTGGTAAGGTTGTAACAATATTAGTTGGTCCTATAACTCCACCAGCATTTACTTTTGTTCTCAATTCAACTGGTTCCATTTTGGAGAAGCTGAAGCCTTATTTGGAGAGTGGGAAGGTGAAGCCAGTTATTGACCCTAAAGGCCAATTCCCATTTCTGAAGATCGTCGAGGCGTTTTCTTATCTCGAGACCTCCAGAGCTACTGGAAAAGTTGTGGTGTATCCCATCCCATAAGTTGAAAGCAACCAAATTTGATGACTAATAAATATGCTTGTAAACTCCTTGCTTTTCCTCTCGTTTTAAAAAGTTTAAGGGCTTAACATGGTTTTTGTAGTATCCAGTAGTATAAAGTTATTTTCCTTGCTATCTCCGTATGTTGAAATGTATTTTCTTTACAGTGTTCAAAGTTGAGATTTTGGTTAAAATAGTGCCCTCTATTTGGTTCTTCTTCTTTCTGTTTGGGAGTAACTTGACCAGTTCTTTTTTCCCCGCATAACCAGAAATTAATTTATGCTTCAATTTCAGTGTTTTCTAGTTTATTTTAAAAAATTATACTTTTTTTCATAAAAAATTGAGACAAAAAGGCCGTTTCGTATTGTTTTCAAAATAGGTAAAAATGTTTTTGTTTTGAAAAATGAGAATTTTTAAGAAATGTGCTGAGAGTGTTTTTAAAATTTGTCTCAAAAAACGTACGAAAACATTTCTGAAAATTCTGAAATCAAAAACAAACGGGGCCAAAGTAACAAGTTTGTAAGTTTTTTGTTCTAGGAAAATGAGTTCATGTTTCAGTCTACAATTTTGTATTATATAATTAGTCACAATATTGTATCGTATTGTTAAGAATTAAGAAACAAATTCATTCCCCGAGCAACCAGATTAATGAAATGAAACAAAGTGAAAGAGAACAAACAATATTTAGCACGGTTTACCCAATTTAGGCTACGTTTACGGGCTGCTATAAATCTTTTACTAAAGGAGAAATATGTAAGTGTTTACAACACTCAAAACCTTACAAGCCCATAACCCAATTATATCCAAGAAAATCGCTCTCAATTTTCCTTCAAGCTTTCTATGTAAAGCTTATTGTTTTCTCTCAAAGATAGGATAATAGGAATGAATAGAATGGCTTGTATTTATAGCCATAAGCCTTTCCTCCTTTTTACTTAATTTTACTCAAAAATGTCAAATAAATTAGGCAACTTAGAAACCACCATTTTTTACCACTTTGTTCAAAGGTTGTAGGCAGCCATAATTTGAGACTTGTCTCATTTCTTAACAATCTACAATGGTGGGCTGCTTGCTATTCAACAATCTCCCACTTGAAGACTGATTTCAAACTGCCTTCACACTTTGATCATTTGCAGTAGCACTTCCTCGTTTTCTTATGCTTGTAGACCGACTGACGCTAAACACAGCTTCAGCTTTTTAATGGTTGTCGTCTTTGTCAACATATTGGTAGGATTTTGAGTTCCACTAATTTTTGCAAGTTTCAAAATCTCATTTTCCAAAAGTTACCAAATAAAATGGTATTGCACGTGTATGTGCTTTGTTATGAAATGGAAAGACGGATTCTTCGCCAAGTGTATTGCACTTTGACTACCGCTGTATAAGACATTGTCTTCTTGTCTCTTACCAAGTTCTTCTAAGAAACCTTGAATCCAAATCATTTCTTTGCTGGCTTCTATGATAACGACATATTCTACTTCTGTCATGGAGAGAGCAGTAATTTTTTGCAGCTGAGAAACCCAACTCATTACTATGCCTCCTAGAGTATAGACATATCCTGTAGTGCTCTTTCTATTTTTGACATTTCCTACCAAATCAACATCCACATAGCCTGTTAGTGTCATATCTCCACTTTTGAAACAAAGTACATTACCTGTGGTACCCACAGATATCTAAAGATCTATTTTACTGCTTCCTAGTGTACTTTGCCTAGATTATTCATGTACCTGCTAACAGCTCCCATTGTATGTGCAATATATGGTCTGGTATAAACCATGGCATACATTAAACTTCCAATAGCTGAGGCATATAGAACCATTTCCATGTGTGCAGGCTCTTCCTCTATCTTTTTTGATTGTTCCTTGGAGAGTCTGAAATGAGCACCTAATGTAGTACTTACTGGTTTAGCATCATGCATGTTGAACCTGGAGAGTACCTTATTGATGTACTCAGCCTGTGACAGTATCAAAGTCCCTGACTTTCTGTCTCTGTTGATCCTCATTCCAAGAATCCACTTTGCAGTGCCAAGATATTTCATCAAAAAATGCTTTGACAATTCGAGCTTCAAATTATAGATTTGTTGCATGTCAGATTCTGCAACCTGTCATCTACATAGAGCTATAAAATAATGAAGTTGTTGTCAAACTTCTTGTTGTAGCAACAACAATCTGCTTGACACCTTGTGAAACCGTTGCCACTCATGAAGTTATCAAACTTCTTATATCACTTTCTTGGAGCTTGTTTTAAGCCATACAAGCTCCTTTTCAACCTGCAAACTAGGTTTTCCTTGCCTACTTTTACAAAGCCTTTAGGTTGGTTCATATAAATTTCTTCCTTTAAATCACAATGAAGGAAAGCTATCTTTACATCTAATTGCTCAAGATGTAAGTTTATTGCAGCTACAATTTTCCACACTAGTCTAATAATGGTCAACTTCATGACTGGAGAGAAAATTTCTGCGTAGTCAATACCTTCTTTTTGCTGAAAACCTTTTATCTCCATTCTTTCTTTGTAGTGTTTGCTTCCATCATGTTCTTCTTTGATCCTGAACACCCACTTGTTATGGAGAGCTTTCTTGTCTTTTGGAAGTTCAATTAGTTCCTGCGTCTAATTTGACGTAAGTGAGTCCATCTCATCTTTCATGGCAGATTCCCACTTGACTAAATCTTCCACTTGCATTACTTTACCATAACTCTCTGGTTCTCCATTGTCGGTCAACAATAAATAATACAAAGAAGATGAATAGCATTGTACTAGTTTAGAAATTTTGCTTGAGCATGTTACCATAGGATTACGTGGTTCTCATTGAGGAACTTCAGGCTTAGGACCATGTTGATCTTCTGGTTGAACATCTGTCTAAGGTACATCTTGCAACTCAACAAATTCTTTCCTTTCAACATTAACATTAGGGCTACCAGATTCTGCACTTAACCTGTCTCTGTACATTACTTTCTCATTGAAAATGGCATTTTTGTTTCTGATGACTTTTCGATTTTGGTAGTCCTAAAATCGATATCCAAATTCATCACCACCAGATCCAACAAAGCCACACTTTTTAGACTTTACATCAAGTTTGCTTTTTCAACAGAATCTATGTGAACATAAGAGATACAATCAAATACTTTCAAGTGCGAAAGGTTTACCTCTTTTTCGCCGTAAACTTTCTCTGGTAACCTTCCATCCAAAGGAATTGACCCATGATTTATCAATCAAGCTACGGTGTTAATGGCTTCTACCCACAGTATCTTAAGTAAGCCTGCATGTAGCCTTATTCTTCTGGCATGTTCATTTAAATTTCTGTTCATGTGCTCTGCAACACCATTTTGTTATGGTGTCCTGGGATAGTCTTCTTCATTTTGATCCTGTTTATAGCACAAAATTCTTTAAGTCTTTGATCTCTATGTTCTTCTCCATTATTGAACTTTAAACACTTTATTTTTAAGCCAGTTTTATTTTCCACCATGATTTTCTATTTTCTAAATGCGTCAAAGACTTCTGACTTTTTTTTTTCAGGAAATAAACCCATGCCTTTCTTGTAGAGTCATCGATGAAGGTGGCATAGTATAACGAGCCTCCAAGAGATCGAAAAGGAGAGGGCCCCCATACATCTGTATGGATCAGCTCCAACTTATCTGCCTTGGGTGTCTTGCCAGCTTTTGAGAAACTGACCTTCCTTTGTTTTCCAAAGATACAATTCTCGTGTAGACCGACATCTACATATTTTAGATATTTTAGCATTCCTTTTGATGGAAGTGTCTTCATTCCTTTCTTGTTCATGTGTTCAGGCCTTTTGTACCATAGACTTGACTTATTTGCGACATCTACAACTGCAATGGTATTCTCAAGTTTGAGGTAACGTAGAAAGTACCATCCTTTTTCCCACGAGCTATGACAAGGGCTCCTTTGTTAATCTTCCCTTCACAACCTACAAAGGTTATACAGTGACCATCTCCATCAAGCTATCCTATGGAGATCAAATTCCTTTTTAGACTAGGAATTTGTCTTACATCATTTAGCTTCCACATAGTTCTGTTTGGCAGCTTCATTCTGATGTCTTCTTTTCCTACAATATCCAAGCTCGTCATCAGCCAAATGAACTTTACTGAAATCACCGCTGACATAATTCTCCATGATTTCTCAACATAGGGTGGAGTGAAAAGATGCCTGTGAATCTAAAATCCAAGATTCAATTAGACTGTTAACACTCAAAATCAAAGTGTCACAGCCATCTTCAGTTATGGTGGTTGAATCTTTTGCATCATTATTCTTTTTTGATGCTCGACAGTCCTTTTTAAGATGACCCTTCCTGCTGCAATTTCAACAGCTAGCTTTTGTTTTTCTAGATCTAGACATGCTCCGTCTAGACTTGAATATGCTCTGATTAGAGTTTCTTACAAAAGTTCTCTCTTTTGATTCCGTGTGCAAAGCGAAGAAGTTGATGCTTTAGCACCTGATTCTCTTCGATAGATTTCTTCACTTAATTGTGATTTCGTGTTGCTAAAAAAGTTACTAACTGTCGTCACTATGACATTCCAGCTTTCCAGTAATGAGGAAAAGAGAATCAATGCTTGAATTTCATAATTGAATTCAATTTTGACAAAACTCAATTAGGAAAAGAGTTCATTGATATGATTAGCAATAGATGCACCTTCGGACATTTGCAAGTTAAACAACTTCTTCATTAAGTGAAATTTATTTGTCGTTGACGGCTTCTCGTACATACTTGAAAGCATAGCCATAAGACCTACTGTAGTCTTCTCCTTTGCTATGTTAAAAGCAATATTGCGGGATAACGTCAGTCGAATTACACTTAGCGCTTTTTTGTCAAGGAGAGCCCATTCATTATCCTTCATATCTTGTGGTTTCATGTTTGAGAGAGGCTGATATAACTTTTTTTGGTACAAATGATCTTTAGTCTGCATTTTCTAGAATCTAAAGTCGGCACCATCGAATTTATCAATTTTAATCTTACCTTCATCTACGGCCATTGCTCACACTCAAATCCAGTTCCTCTGGATTGTTTGTTAAGTATTTTTGTGAGCCACCGTCAATTAGAACAATGTTGTCGACAAGCTGGTACACTTGACAAATTTTACTATTCACATAAATAGTAACTTCATAGAAAACTGACAAAATAAACTTTGTCACCACTACCAAAGCTCTGGTATCAATAATTGTGAATTAAGAAACAAATTCTCTGAGCAACCAGATTAATGGAGTAAAATAAAATGAAAGAGAACACACAATATTTAACGTGGTTCACCCAATTTAGGCTACATCTACGAGCTGTCACATATCTTTTACTAAGGGAGAAATATATAACTGTATAGAATACTTAAAACCTCGCAAACTCACAAGCTAATAACTCAATTACACCTAAGAAAATTGCTCTCAATTTTCTCTCAAGCTTTTTACGTAAAGCTCATTGTTTTGTCTCAAGGGTGGGATAATAGGAATGAATAGAATGGCTGGTATTTATAGCCATAAGCCCTTCCTCCTTTTATCTAATTTCATTTAAAAATGTCAAATAAACTGGGCTAGTTAAGTACCACCATTTTTAACTATTTTGTTTAAAGTTGTAGGCAGTTGCAATTTGAAATTTGTCTCCTTTCTTGACAATATAGAATGGTAGGCTGCTTATCATTCAACGCATATGAAGTTGATTGAAATTGAAACTTTGAGATCCTAAAACAAATTAAACTTCGAGATCCAGTTACTTTTTGGCAATAATAAATACCAATTTAAAAGTAAAGTTATTGCAATAAAAACTTGTACTTGACTCTTAATTAATTAAAAAAAAAAACTTGATAGTCTCGTTTCATCAATTGAATCAGAAACAAGATGTCAAGAACCACTAGTAAACTACAATTAGAACATAATTTTCCATCTTACTATCAAAACAATACCAACAATTTTAAGGACAACAAAGGCGATATGTATAAATTATGCTAAGTACACGAACCAATCAAAAGAACATGAGTTCATATAAAGCCTGAAATTTATCTTCTCACTTTCAGAAGCATGATTACAGGAACCCCAAATGCGTACTATTAGGAACAATACACTATGTTCAATATAAATGGGGACAAAAAAATCAACAGAATTCTCACCATTGTCGCTACGTTGAATATATAAAGTTTGAGTTTTGTGCGAGTTCATTTGCTCTTTGCTTCAGACTTCAGCACTGGATTTGGTTGGTTTTGGAAAATTGTGTGAAAGCACCATTAAGGATGCAATTACCAGGATTGTTTTCTTCTTCCATTCTCTTTCAGGAACTAAATTAAGGATTTGGTAGATGGGCTTTGCACTGAGTTCTTGAGGGTGAAGGATTCAAACTCTTCACCTTGTGGTAGAGTCGGGCATAATTTTACTGCTAGGTTGCCTGCAACCACGTTGATGCTGGTTTTTTGCCTAAGTTGATTGTCTAAAAATGAACCTCAAGGGAAAACGTGACTAGATGTACAAATGTGAGTCTAGATTTTGAAAGTCCACAGACATATAACATGTCTAGCTTTCCAACGTCACCTCTGACCAACGATTAATCAACACCAAATAACATGAAAATTAGACCAAAGTTCTACTTGAACTCCTGGCTTTGAAGTAGTTGTATGAGGGGACCATAGAGGATTTTTTATTAGCAATACTTTCTTTATCTTCCTTCTCTTTCATGACTAAATTAAGGATTTCTCAGATGGGCTAGCACCCAGTTAATACCCTTTTTTTGCCTGAGTTGATGTGGTCTAGATGCAAAAATATGAGTCCAGGCTTGAAAGTTCAGAGACATATAATATGTACACTAGCTTTCCCATGTCACCTTCTACCAACGATTAAAAAATATATAAATTAGACTAAAGCTCTACCAGAAGCCCTTGATCATCATAGAAACATATCTCATCTTTTCTCCAACACTTTCAATGGCTGCAGGTACCACAAGTGATCAGATACCTTCTGTAATTAAGGCTTGGACCTACACGGAATATGGGAAATCTGTTGAAGTGTTGAAATTTGGTACAAGTGTGCCTGTTCCTCAAATAAAGGAAGACCAGGTGCTGATCAAGGTCAAAGCTGCTTCTCTTAATCCAATTGATTGTAAGAGAATCAATGGGTTGATTGCAGCCATTGGCGTCGACTCTCCTTTTCCTGTAAGCCTCTCTCTTAGTTCTTCCCCCTTTTTTTAATGAATAACCTCCATTGTCATTTTTCTGTCTTATTGCCAGATTTTTGATATCAACTTATAACACATGCATAATTTTCATAAGTACTTTTTTATGTGATTTTATCTGCAGACTGTTCCGGGATTTGATGTTGCTGGTGTGGTGGTGAAGGTGGGAAGCCAAGTGAAAAAGTTGAAGGTGGGCGACGAGGTTTATGGGGACATCAACGAGAGTGCGCTGGACCCAAAACAGTTTGGCACTTTAGCGGAATACACTGCTGCAGAAGAGAGAGTATTAGCTTTGAAACCAAAGAGCCTGAGTTTTGTTGAAGCTGCTAGCCTTCCTGTGGTTATTGAGACTGCCTATGGAGGCCTGGAACGAGCTCAACTTTCCGATGGGAAATCTCTTCTTGTTCTAGGAGGTGCAGGTGGTGTCGGAACTCAGGTTATCCAGGTACATACAAATATATCTTTTTACTTATTTGCACACTTTACCATGATCGGTTATGACCTTTGTCAAACCAACGCAGCTAGCAAAACACGTTTTTGGGGCATCCAAGGTGGCGGCTACTGCAAGCGCAGGAAAATTGGAGTTGCTGAGGAGCTTGGGTGCTGATTTGGCTATTGATTACACAAAGGAGAATTTTGAAGACCTTGAGGAGAAATTTGATGTGGTATATGATGCAGTTGGTGCGTTTTGACATATACTTGACCTTTATTTTTTTAATAGTTGATTGATCAAGTTATGCTGCAATATGTGCATATGATGGTTCTTGTTGATTATATGTTTGCATAACAAACGCAGGGCAATCTGAGAGGGCGGTGAAGGCCGTGAAAGATGGTGGTAACGTTGTGACAATAGCAGTTGGTCCTATAACTCCACCAGCATTTACATTTGCTCTCAATTCAACTGGTTCCATTTTGGAGAAGCTGAATCCTTATTTGGAGAGTGGGAAGGTGAAGCCAGTAGTTGACCCGAAAGGCCAATTCCCATTTGGTAACGTTGTTGAGGCGTTTTCCTATCTTGAGACCTCCAGAGCTACTGGGAAGGTTGTGGTTTATCCCATCCCATGAGCTGCAAGCAATTAGATTTGGTGACTTATAGTACTTTTAAACTCTGTATTTCCTGTGTTGAAAAGTTTCAGTTTTTTTGTATGTTTTCAGAACTTTTAGTATAAGGCTATTTTGCTTGTGACTTCGGTATGTTGAAATGAATGTCTTCACTTGTTGATGTAATTTTGGAATAAATAATGCACTGTATTTGGTTCTACTTCATTTTGGAGTATATATGCCAATGGTGATCATTTTGGATTATAACATTTCCGTGGTTTGGGACCAATTGGCTGCTGGTCTCTCGAGCACCAACATTTCTCCAAAATTTCTGTGTACATGTTATATGTTACACGTATATTCTTTGAAGCTCTATAATCTTCACAATCAAGCAGTGGAATCTTTTCAAACAATTTAACAGACTCTCAAACGGGCATGTTACATAAAAAGAACAAACTATGTACCAACTTCTATGCGTATAATGTAGAATGTGATGATTGGAGGGTGGATACAAGAGTGTTCACGAAAATCATGAAAGCAATAATCCTTTCATACTAAACCAATCCATACAAGTTGAGGTGTATTGGTTGTGTGTGTGTGTGTGTGTGTGTGTTTCACTATATGTTTGATACTTTTATTATCATTTTTTTTAGCATTTTGGTATCATTTGAACAAAGAAAGAAACAAGACTTAGAGATAGAGAGAGACGAAAAAAGAGGATACAAAACTTCTTAGCAAATATGAGATTAAAAATTTGATGTTCAACAGAGAACTAGCCGTGATCCACAAGTAACACAAACTGATATCTATACATCAAAGTGTTTATTGAGTAGAACCACTTCTAAAGAATTTATCATAGCTCAGTAAAGGATGATAAAAAAAAAAAAAAAAGGGTACATATTATGTTGTTTTTCTTTCTAGGTATCTTCAAGATAAATCGGTATAGTTGCTGTAATAGGTAACACAGGCCGGGGTAACGAGTCTACTACGAAGCTTTTGAAGTACATAGCATGTAGCCAGAGATAACAGAGCTCCAGGCAAGAGTAACAAATGCAGCAAAGGACAATCCCACTGATGCGCGGGCCATATCCGGGAACTTGTCTTTCCCCCAGTTGGACTGCCAGTCATCGACTCGAGTTGCAGCCGATGAAGATGCCGACATCAGAAGATAAGAAAGTATCTGCAATTCAAAACCAGGACTCCAGTTAGTGTGTTTGAGTATAAATTTTCTGCGCATGTTCAGTCATCATGAAGTTCAAAACAGCCTTCAAGGAACATCAAATATCAATTGTAGCAAAATTTCATTTAACACTAGCCGCTAAAAATAGAGTTTTTTTTTTTTTTTTTCTTTCAGAATATACCTTACAACACAAGGCCAACCAAAACCATAAAATGAAAAAAAAAAAAAAAAAAGGCATCTTTTATGCGTAGCGTCTAAGTACTATTGAACATGACATTTTGTCCTTAAAACGTTCTAAAGTTGCATATTGCTTAAGCTTATTTTAAAGAATATATAACACATGGGAAAGGATTGCGTTCTTTGGCTTTTGGAATCACACTTTTTGAAAAAGTTCTGTTGGCGTTATCAGGTAGCAGTTCCAATCCTCAATAGAGAGAACACAAATTAGTTAGAGCAAAAATGGAATCTTTTTTTTTTTTTTTTTTCAGACAATAAAATGTGAAAATTTTCCACCCAAAGGAACAAAGTTCCCCAAATAATGAAAGGAAATATGATCCAAGGAAAAAAGGGCAAAAAAAAATCGCCCAAAAAAGTCAAAGAAGTAAATGGTCCAAGATAATATGTACAAGAAATTACGTAAGCAATAAAATTTCGATAGTTGCACTCAAAATTATAGAAAACCCTACAAATTTATTTCTTTGAAGGACAATACGTTAATGAGTGGTCCCCATCACAAGATCATCATAAAGACAACTAATAGTTTATAATGGCCAAGATCAGAACAAAGGGTGGGGAATGTGAACAGAAGCAAATGGCCATAGTTAGGTACAATAATAAATTTAAATTATTAAAAAAAAAGAGAGAGACAAAGATCACTTCTTGTTTAATTTATCTCTTGAACACAAATAATATGACTTGCCTGATCCATGAAGAAATCAAAGTAATATCGGATCTGGTGGTGGATAATGTGTCTCCCTGTGGTGAGAAAAAAAATCAGATCGAACACTTGGAACCCTGAGTATGCAAACCCCGCGATATTCACTCCAAGGCAGTACCTGCAAAGCAATTGCACTTAAATACCATAAATAAAGGGAAAAAAAAAAAACCCAGAAAATCTTGGACTAATAGTACTAAAACCCAAAATTTCAATTTTTTTAAGGGTTGAATGTGGGTTTGTTCATCGTTCGAACCCAATTTTGTTATAATATTTCTTTAAATATTATATAAATTTCGAAAACTGCTTAAAAAAAGTTTTTTTAAAATTTTTTTTACGGAGTGATAGTACTGTAATAACTGAGCTGTCTGACATACCTGAATTCCTTGTACCGATAGAAGGAATCGAGAGCCCAACCCTGGTCCCTATTAGCCGCCATGACAGAGAAGGAGATCATGCAGAAAGCAAATCCGAAAACCCGAAAACCCAACAGAAACCTCTTCACCACGCCGTGCTTTCTAATCTTCCTGTTTCTCTTCGGCAAGTCCGGTCTCAGCTTTCTCCGGTTGAAGCTCCCAAGACCTCCTCCTCCTCCGCCGCCGCTTTCTTGGTTTTCCACGGGGTCGACGACGCCGTCTTGGGCTTCAGAATCCGGAGTCTTCGTCACCACCAAGGGCTCGGCCGGGAAGGCCCTGTTGGGCTGGGCGAGAGACGATGGAGACTTGTCAACCCATGTGTTGTAGTTGTTTTCGGCCCATGAGAAGCTGTCGCCGGCGACGGAGCCGTCGTGGGTTTGGTCGTAGTAGGCGGCGAAGTCCGTAGCCGGAGAAGGGGTCATGTAGGAGCGGTTGGACTCTGGGGAGAGGGAGAACGTTGGCGGTGGCGAGTCTGGGATTGTTGTCATTTCTTGCTTTTCTTGTTCTTGTCGTTGAACAACAACTTCTTGAGATTCTCCATCTATCTTCACTTCTCTCTCTTCTTCTTCTGTGTTTACAGTCATCTCTGGACTCTGTTCGTTTGTTTGTATGGATGGAAAAGAGAGTGAAGCGGAGACGAAGAAGGTTAATGAGAAGTTAAAGAGTTTTTTTTTTTTTTTTTTTTTTTTTTTTTTTTGGGGTCGTCTTGGAAAGACTGAAAGTGTAGTGTCGTTTGTTGTCTTCGGAATACTAGTCAAGATAGGCCATTTTTCTGTGGATTGTCATCTCTCCCCTTTCCAATACCAAAATTTCTACTTATAAAATAGAAAATCTGGTGCAGCTGAAAAAAAATGACTTTAATAAAATCTAACGGCTTCAAAATATACTCCAACCGTAGGGGTTTTAACGAGAAGTTCCCAAAAAATATTCTATAAAAAAGTGTAAATGCCACCGGCCATTATTCTGCATACACGCATGACGCACATATGTTTTCAGAGGGAAATAGGGAAAAAAAAAAAAGTTCCAAAATGCATGAATTTCTAGGAAAAAAGTGTACAAAATGACTCAATCATGTATTTATAATACAGCGGTCGGTCAATGGGGACCACAAAAAACGACGTCACTCTCGCACTTGACGGTCAGTGTTTGGGTGCCAAAGGCTATGGGCGGTGGATAAACATTGCTTGGTTGAAAAAGGCAATTAATTACTTGTACCAGTCAATATCAAAGGTCCACCCAAGTAATCATATGAGCAAAAATAGGGCAAAATCCCATGTGAAATACAGACCATTTTTACATTCCTCGTCACATTCTAGTCTTCTCCAAGAAAAGGAGAAAAGTTTCATCATTTATTGCCTTGCATCCTACAACTCGACTTGTAAGTAGTAAAGCCGTGATACAAACCTAACTTAAAAGGGAGAATAAATATTGTTCAATGGCTTCTAAAGAATTCATATGCCTCGTGGTATTGTTTTAAGACAACATTAAAAAGGGGATGAATGGATTCCAACAGATTGGAATAGGGACCCAATACGGCGCTGCGCACGGGGGCTGTCTCATCATCCTCCGTCTGGTAATACTGACACACAGAGAGACCACTTAGACAATAACAAGTGTGATAATAGTCCCTTGATTTCCCAGGTTTGTCTCTAAGCCCCCCATCTTGTACCTGCATTGACTGAAGTAAACGCGGCGTAAAGGCTATGAAAATATTGCACACTAATAAGATAACTCAAAATATTGTTTGGCTTTGACCTGTAAACGGTTAATCTTATAATGGCAGAAGTCTGTCCAACATAGTTTCCAAACCAGACATCAAGAATAAGTAGTTGCTATGTGGAAGTGGGGTAACACTTGAAAACGCAAACCTGTGAGCATAGAAGTATGCATTGCTGCAACGCAAGGCTGTCAAAAAGCGGCTCCATTTCTGAATGCCTGCTGATAAAGTTATAGCCAATATCGTTGTAATTCACCGGAGAAGCATTCTGTCCTGCAATAGAAATGAGAAATTCAAAGATTAATGTCACATGTAACAAATGAGAATCAATATACGTCTTAAGCTTGGTTGAATCAGCCTACCTTCCTGTCTAAAATGGCAAGTCTTGTCAACTTGGGACGAAGTTCCTTCCAGACTTTCTTCCCCTTCGGATGTACCAGATACTGCAGAAGTGCCCGTGCTATCAACATTGTGATGTCTGCCAGTGTCCGGAATCACCAGTTTTTCATCAACAAGTGCACCAAGTTTCCGAAATAAAGCAAAATCACCTCCCTGCTCACTTTTCCCTTTCATTAAATCAACTATGGTTGTATAGCGACAAAAAAATGCAGAAAAGGCGGAGATAAACCTGCCAAAAGGAATAGCAACCATCAACGAGTTTATTGGTTCTCCCTTGAAATCCACCCTCCCTTCCTTGTCGAAATACCAGCCAATCCTTATAACACAGCATACATTGTTTGAAACAGATCAGAAAATATGGTCTTGAAGATAGTTGCAATGGATTAACTCCTAGAATCAAGGGAATACTGCATCTCTTACAATTAAACGCGTCAGGTCCAAACGATCAACCTCATTGATCAGAATCATAGCAGCCAGGCCACAAAAGGTGTACCTGGACAAATTTTTGTCAAGTTTATGAGCACCGTTTCTAAGTGAAATGTTTGCAGATCAGTAAATATTTGAACGTGTGATTTTCCTTCAGGTGAACTTACGACATATCACTAGTAGATGTCAATAACACATCAAATCTTATAGATTACTAGATTCTATTAAGTGAAATAATGGCAAAATAGAAAAAGTTAAGAGGTGAGTTAAAACATACCCACCATGAGCTTCTGACCCAGGTTCCCCGGCAATTCCACCTTCAAAAGTCTGACAACTGTTGAATGGTTTAACTTTAAATTACGCTTTCTTATAAGAAAAAAAAATAAATACGTTATAAAATCACTTAAAATAAAAATATGTAATGATAAAAACTTATGTACAAGTATACAGTACGATTCACATTGTGATGCACAAGAACAAGTTACAATCGATTGCACCAAATGCATCCATATGGGTACGTTAAAAAGTAGAATATGGATGAAAATATTGAAAGAAATATGAATGAGATAAACAGTCTCTTGAGCAGAACATCTAAGAAATTTACGCTAGAGAAGATTACAAATTATAAGCCGAAGGTCTCAGGGCCAATTGATATGGAAGAAGAACTGACACCAACCTTAAGATGTAATTTCCAACATTCTGAACTAGTTCCTCATCCAAAATGTTCAGAATACTTGCAACCTGGTCAGAATAAGAAGATATTCACAAACAACAGAGCAGTTGATAACTATTGTAAGATAAACCATTTACGAACAGAATCATAATTTGCATGGATTTAAAACAACATGCATGTAAGCAGTGTACTTAATGTGTTTCTCTTTTCAAGACAGAACATTTAATCTTATTAATTGAGAAGCAATCCTCAAAAAAGCAGCAAAAAAATAGGCGCTTTTGGTCAAGTACACATCCAGAGACTTACAGAAATAGCAGTATAGCAAGCACGAACATCAATTTCTCCGCCATCATGCATCCTGATGAAAGCATCCAAGTGATAACGCAGTTATCATTCCACATGTACAAAGCTTCCAGGAAAAAAAAATTGTAGCGTTTGGTATTTTGCATCCCATAAAATCCTAGATTGAAGGTCAAGACTATTCATGGACACCAAAACTAAGATTGAAAGAGAGAGAAGCTTGGAGTGAAAAGATACAAACACACAATGATATGTGATGTCATACCTGAAGCCCCCACTTGGATGTTTCATTCGCTTCAGAAACGTATACAGTTTAGCTCTGAAAAATATTGGAACAACTTAAGAACAATTGTTTCCCAAAAGCTAGTTCCTGGGGCAAAACGGTGTCACAAATAGAAGCATAAACTGACCACCTATTGATTGAAAACAAAGCTTCATGACCACCCACAGTAATAAGTGAATTAACAGCAGCATAGGTAGTTGCAAGATGTGGCATCTGAGCAAAAAAGCAACTATATTACTGATTGTAAGGGGAAAAGATAAATAATTTCCAGTTCATTATCCTCCACAAACACCCCAACAAAAAAAGCTATGCAACTTGACTCTTAACAACCGTAAAAGAACCAAAAACAGAAAGATAGTGTCAATATGTTAACTAAGTAGATGTTGCTATCTGTTAAAAGTAGCCATGTAAGTTTCGCCCTTCCAAACAGAAAATACATGCCAAAAAAGTAGTAGACAAGTTTACAGAAAAGACAAAAAAAATTATGGGTGGTACCACATGTTTAAATTTTGTTTTCACCTCATAGAGAACCAGGATAGGGAAGAGAAGATTATGGATTTTGAGTTTGGGACAACGACAATTAGCAGTTATAACTTTGAATGCCCAACAGAATATTGTCTCAAGAATGGTTTTAAATAAGTCTTGAATCATTTACTTGCCTGCCCAGGTCCACCACCATATCCACCATCCTGGTCCTGCAGGCATAAGAGAACAGAAAAAATTGGAACTTGAAAATTGTAAACGAAAGTATATAAATAAAGAATACTTGGGAACATTGCATTACATGTACAATAATCAAAAGAACAATGAACAGAGTCTTTTCTGAAAGAAGCAAGCAATTATCTTCATGTAAAAAGCAGAATCCAGAAAGAAAAGAGAAAAACAACACCATGAAATGAAATTTACATACCTGACAACGGCGTAGGAAATCAATGGTGTTACTTTCCATCTCGGCATCGAGAGACTCCCCTAGTAAAGCAGTTGAGTGGATGATCCAATAGCACAGCCAAGGTCGACTAACAAAACGACATTTTTCATGAAAAATATCAGAAAATACTCAACAAACGACATCCCAAACCCCCAATTTCCGCTCAATTTCAAAGAAAGTTCTATGCATATTATATACATATATATATATAGAGAGAGAGAGAGAGAGAGAGAGAGTTACTTGGCATCCAATACGCAAAATGAGGGACCAAGATATCTGAGACCTCGATCAAGGTACTCCAAATGCCTATCGCGACGAAGCTTCAACCTTTCGAAAAGAGAAAACGACGAACAAATCAAGCCCTAAAGAACTATCGAAACTATGAAAACCAAAAACCCCAAGACGAAGAAGAAAGGTGTGGCGGGTTTTTACAGCTGGGATTTGACGTCGCGGGGAACACTGGCGAAAAAGTTGTAGATCTCAAAGACTTCGCTCTCCACCATCCATTGCTCTCGCTCCGTCACGGTCGGCGCCGGAGTCTCCGATTCCATTGCCGTTTCGCCGCCGAGTCACGGTGAGTCCACAGTGCCACACGCTCTTGTCTATTCTGCGCTTTGATACGGGGGCAGAAAAATGCAGCGCGAATCGGATTCTGTTATGAGGCTTTTTGTTGAGCCCGGAGCTGAGTAATTGGGCTTTCTGGACCTCCTGGTCCAAAACAGTGGTTGCCGGCCTTGACGTTGACAGAGGGCCGGTCAATTTCGGGAATGCATCTTTTACGAAACTGTTTTTCAATTTTAACACTTGTATGAAAAAGTATACGGGGCTCATTGGTGAGTAAGTTTAAAATGATATAGTTTAAAATTTTATAATTTAAACTGTTGATTTTAATGTGTGGTTTAAATAATAGTTTTGAATTAACTTTTAAAATATAAAATGTTTAAAACGAAAATACAAGGCCACAACAAATTTAAAATCAGAACAGATGTTTGGAAAACTTTGGTTTATGAAAAAAAAATGAGAATAAAAATAATTTTTTCACTATAGAAGGTGCTTATAGGGTGTTTGATAAGGTGGTTAGAACTGTTGGTCAGAACTGTTTTTACTATAGCATATGCAAACTTTACACTAACGATTTTTTTATTGTAACTGTAACATGTGAAAACTTTACACTGTTTGTAACTAAAATGTGGTTTAAATGACTAATGCCAAACACCCTTTTAAACTATGTGAACTTGATGATAGGGGATAAAGTTTAAATTTCAAGTGTTACTTGAAATGATTTTAGTTGTTATATGACTAAACATCAATCTAAACTATATCTATAATTTAAATTAGTTTAAACTGTTTTGAACCTACCTCTCAAACAAGCTATAAAACATATTACTTCAAAAAAAAAAAAAAACATAATTCATGGTAACTATTTTTGGTCAAAATTATACAAATTTGTGTTTTCGTTAAGAGAAATTGCATAAACTGAAGAAGACAAAAACAAGGGTAATACCGAACAGTGATAGTGCCAGTAGTCTTCTAGGCTCCTACAGCAAAATTTCCCGTTCTATTTTTTCACGATCAGATCCTACAGCATATATATATATATATTCTCAGATTTGGGAAATCCCCCAAGTACGATAAAGTCCAACCTCTATGTCGCAGTCGTGACATGGCGGCTTTTAAGTGGATATCCGTACTTCAGTAATTCAGTGGATCATATCTTGTCAGTCACTGTGTCCGTCGGTCGTTATGTCAGATAATGCCTTCTGTTTTTGTTTTTTTATTATTGGCAGCATAGTTGCTTTAAGTTGAGATAAGCGGTACTTATGGGTTTTTCAACAGGTAATAATGTACTCCACAAAAATTTAGCAAGCTAGAGATATTTGAAGTCTAAAAAAAAAGGAGTCGAACACTATATGACGATTGATCAAATATGTTCCAAACATCCTAAAAATGATTATTCTTAGCCTTCATTTGGCAAATGTTAGGAATTTTTGAATCTGATTTTTTTAATTTAAATCGGTTTAGCAAATACTATATAAACTTATAAAAAAATCATTAATGTTTTAAAAAAATGACAAATTTCAACAACGTTCTCACGATAGAGTTTTCTCTTACTTCTAAATATTACTGCAATTAAATATTAACTCCAGATAAATATGTTGAAAGTCGGTTAAAGTTCTGTGTTCTTTGGTCAAATAATCTTATTTTTAAGTGATAATTGTGACATGTCACATTAATAGATTTCATTATTAATTTGGCGAGGTTTAACACAGGAAAAAAAATGCAAAACTTATGTTCTACTTCTACCACAGCGTCATAAAAAAATTTCTGCCATTATAGATAATTTTTAACACCATGTCGATGAAATACCTTCCCCATAACAACCAGATTAACTTCTGGCTTTTGAGCACCCCTTCCCCACATAAAATCTTTTTGAGCACATCAATCTGGAGCTTTGACTTTTCTTCTGAGCAGCCTTATGGGATAGTGATTGCATTTCAATTTAAAACATCAAACTAAGCTTTGCTCTTTTAGGCATGGGCAGGACAAGAACACAGGGCATAGTTTTCTAAAAAAAAAAAATACCGTAGCAACTTAAATTTTATGAGATAAAATACTATAATGAAATTAGTTTAAACTGTGAATTTCAAATACCCTTTAAACTTTGCTCACTCCTAAGTCCACCAAATTTGAAAACTGTACATGTGGCGTCCGGCCTGGACGTACTCCTTAAGCCTCTATAGGACCTACTTTGCGGGGCCCCCAAACTTATGTCTCTTATTGGTAGACCATCTCTGTGCCGTACACTCATCCATGCTGTCCCCTCTAGCCCCTCAGGATTTTTCTTTCGTGTCCTTTGGGTTCGAACCTCAAACCTCTTTTAAGATGTTCTTATTTTCTTCTCGAGTATCAATTGAGTCAATTAGTACTTGATAAAGAAATAAGAACCTCTTAAGAGAGGTTTGAAATTCGAACCCGAAGGACGCGAAAGAAAAACCCTGAGAGTCCTCATAGCCCCAGAGGAGACATGTCCGTATTATGTAATAACAATTACTATTCTTCACAAGATCTGGTAAAATATATGTTGATTATGATAGGAATGGAATTTTTTCAATAAGTTGATAAAGTAAACAAGATTATAAATATAAAAATAGTTAATTGTACCGATGTAGTGCTTCTGATATTTTTCATTCCACATTGTAACATTATTTGCATATTCATGCAATATTTAATGAATATTATCTTAGTTACTTTCATATTATATTTAACTTACTTTAACAGTACAAGACTGCACAAAAAATATATATATTGTATGTGCCAGTCAATATGATCGCCACTTATTTGACCGATACCAAACGGTAAAATCCCTGTAGAGTTTGTTGGGAAAAAAAATGATAGACTGTGACGACATGATTCCATAAAGTTTCTTATAAGGGAAATAATTCAACTATTAGTTTAGATTTAAAAATTATAATATATAATAATTTTATATGATATAAACGTGTGGAACCCATGCAGACCAGGTGCTTCGATCCAAGCCACGCGAGATCAGAGCCGTCCTCGAACTTCCCCACTTCATATCCGTGCATCCAATCTAATTGATTAATTGATAAGCTTAAAAAGGTTACAGAGAAATAAAGGTCAAAGCAAAAGCCCCTTTCGGGCAAACAGAACAACTTTACTTTTTCCCCCCTTTTTTCTATATTATCTAGTACACAGATGAGAATAGTTGGCAACAAGTAATTGGCCATTTGCTTAAAAATACAGGACAAGTGGAGAAGGGGCTTATCGATGGGCACACATTGAGTTTCTTTGACACTGGGTGAAATTGAGTTTCTAGAGAGAGAGAGAGAGTAAGAGAGAGAAAAATGGCGATGAAGCGCGTGGCTGTGTCGGCATCTCAAGCTCTTTCTTCTTCGTCAGGAGTTTTAACTTCATCATCGTCCACTGTAAATCGACACCTCCATGTAAGTCGATTTCTTCTCCCTTGTTTTCAACTACACACACACACACCTGATCGTCTTGTTCAACAATAAAATTGCAATTCTAATTGTTTTTTGTTTTATATTGATTGGTTGTTTAAGATTAGGAATTCACATTGGTTATTATTACTTACTGTGCGGAAAAAGGGGAAGAAAATATCTGGTTTTGGTTTTGGGTAACTTTGATTGTCGGTGTGTATAAACAATGGACGGTCTAGATTTGGTTTGATGGGGAATTCGGAAGTGAAATTGACGTTAACGATCATGTAACGGATGCACATGACCTTGTCACACCTGGATCGTGTAGACCGCCACGCAATCAAGCTTATCTAAAGACGATTGTGGGGTCCATGTGGTGGACGGGTCGTAGCGGTTTCTGGGCCCAGCCCATTCGTGATTTTATCATGTCAAGCCCAAATTCATGACCCTTTTAATGTTAGAAAAAATTACGTGTTTTATGAAATTAAAATCTAACCCAACATTTAAAATATTTTAAAAATATCTTTAATGATATAGTAATTATCTTAATAATATTACATATTGTACTATATAAGTACATGTAAATAATTTTAATGATATCATTATCGGGTATTTGTAGAATTTTTATAAATTAGAGTAATATTTTAATTCAATAAATATAATTAGGTTAATAAGTTGAAACATATCACTTTTATGCTCTGTTTTCTGATCTTTTTATTCCTCTGTTTGGTATGCTTTAGGCGTTTTTGAAATATTTTTACATATTTTTAGAGATAAAAATTTTAAAAACATTTAGCATAAATTTTTAAAAATTTTTATTTTTAAAAACAAGACTATTTTTACTCATTTTAACATTATTACTAAAGAGGACCAATATTATCTTTATAAAGTATAAAAAGATAATTGATTATAAAACTTTTACGTTACTGTCAAATAAACAAGTATCATTTACCCTTTTGCTAGTTGCATGACATGCACACGACATTGTCACACGTGGAACGTGTAGACCGCCACGCAATCAAGGTTATCTAAACATGATTGTGGGGTCCGCGTGTGGACGGATGGAACCGGTTCTGGGCCCAGCCCATTTGTTATGCTATTATGTCAATCAAGTTCATCACGTTTTTAAGAAAAGGGTCAGTTTGAAGCACACCAATTTTATGCGTTGTTTTTTAATCTTACTTTTATGAAAAGCTTTTCCATAATTGATCATAAAAATTTTAGGTTAGTCTTAGACAAACAAGTGTTATTTAAAAGTATTAGGGGCTTTTTGGTTAAAAAAAAAAGTATAAATAAAAGGAAACAAAAATAAATGGTAAAACATAATAGTAAACATTTTGATATTGTGATGAAGTGGTAAAATGCACAGAATCATTTAAATGAAAATTGAGAAGTAAAAATTTTGATTTTGTGATGAACTTCCAAAATTGAAACCTGCTAGTGCTTGACTTTTGTTTTGGTGATTGTAGATGGAAATGTTGGATTTGTGATGAACGTGGGATTAAATTTGTACATTTATATTTCTTGGCCACTGTCACTAAATTGTGACTACGGGCCTTTTTGGAACATAGAGTTAACGAAGTGTTTGAATCAAAGTTGATTTAAAATTTAAATTCTTTAAGAGAAAATTGTGACTAAATTTGTAGATTTATATTTCTTGGCCACTGTCACTAAATTGTGACTACAGGCCTTTTTGGAACATAGAGCTAACGAATTGTTTGAATCAAAGTTGCTTAAAATTTAAATTCTGTAAGAGAAATCACTGTAGCAAAGTTTTTCCAAACGGCCTAGAAAAACAATTTTTTCTTTCCTTCTATTTCTTTTCTACGTCTAGTAAACTAGTAATTCTACATGGTAACCTATTTTTCTGTGGTTGGACAGGCTTCTGGTGGCAGCAAAAAGATAGTGGGAGTGTTCTACAAGGCAAATGAATATGCCATGATGAACCCGAACTTTGTGGGTTGTGTGGAGGGAGCATTGGGCATACGTG